>CAIGQQ010004261.1:1771572-1786747 GCA_903798035.1 Danio albolineatus
TTGCGACTGGAAGGGCATCCGCTGCGTAAAAATATGCTGGATAAGTTGGCGGTTGATTCCGCTGTGGCGACCTCGGATTAATAAAGGGACTAAGCCGACAAGAAAATGAATGAATGAATAATATTTTATATTATATTTACTGGTGGCTCAGTGGTAAGCACTGTCACCTCACAGCAAGAAGGTTACTGTTTCGTGTGGCTGCTGGGATAGTTGGCATTTCTGTGTGGAGTTTGCATGTTCCCCCGTGTGTTCGCATGGGTTTGCTCCGGAGTCCAAACACATGCGCTACAGATGAATTGGATAAACTAAATTGACCGTATGTATGTGTGTGAATGTTTCCCAGTACTGGGTTGCAACTGGAAGGGCATCTGCTGCCTAAAACATATGCTGTATAAGGGGCCGATCACACCGAATGCGCATTTTTTTTTTTTTTTTGAGGCGTTGAGGCGCCATTTTTGAATGATTTACTCACGGCCGCTAGCGTTGTGCGTGCTCCTTATGCGCCATGCACACCTCGCATTTTAACTGCCTGCTGCGCCTCTTGTTTTTGCCATTGCGTTGTGCTATTTGCTCGCAGTTGAAAAAAGTCAACTCTGAGCAGAAAAGGCATCCCGGGTCACGGCACCAATATAACCCCGACCTTCATGGGAGGACCGCATGGGAGTCGGTTGCTCTAACAAGCAGGCTAAAGACCATGGCCTCTAGTAGCTGTCGCTAGAACATCTTTAAGAGGTCAGAGGAATGAGCACTTCACTAGCTGGCCTCTGCTCCACCAACTCAAATTGATTAAGTTAACTTGATTGTTTTTGTCAATTTATGTAGAATGAACATAAAACAATTTTGGTTCAAATCATTTTTTGAGTGTATTGCCAGATTTTTATATGCCCCAAGCAGTGTTGGGTAAGTTACTTTTAAAAAGTAATTAATTACTAATTACTTAAGCAATATTGTATTTAAAATACTTATCTAATTACTGTGTCTGAAAAGTAACTTAATTACTCAATAAGTAACTTAACTAAATACTTCTTGAAATCCCTATAAACCTTGAGTGGACAAATAATAAAAATTTAACTCTAAATAATAAATACTTATTAATAACTAAATAATAAATACTTAGAAAAAACATATGAGTCAAACATGAAATAGTTTAGCCTTTTAGTTTTCTGAATCATCTTTATTATATTCTATTAAAAAAAAAAATTGCGGTATTAGAATGAAAGCCCGTGCAGTATGATCGGAAGTGGACAAAAGGCTTAAGATTTATACGGCATGTTTTTGAACTGGATTGTGTCGCTCTTGTTTACCTGTGATCCAATCGAGCAAAAGGTGTCTTATTACTCTGTAAACAGCAGCATCAGTCATGTTAAATTCGCCGACTCCCTCTGTCACATCTGCGTAGTCATCCTAGCCTTTCTCATAGTAATCTTCATGAACCAGCCCATGTAAGTTGCGCGATAGCCTTGTAATAGCCGCGCGCTACAGCACGCAGGCGCGCAATGAGGAAAAATAAATTGATTAATACTGTAATGTTCTTGTCTGAGAATATTTTCTTTTCGTAAAACAGCCACTCGCTTCAGCTGAGTCCGACATCTTCCGCTTTATGACTAGCAGCAAACTGGCGCGCGGCGCTATCACATGCATCTGCACTACGATGATTTTAAAGCGGCAGAGTTTACTTTTACCTTTAGAAGATAAATTAATAAAATTGTGTAAGATTATTCAGCGAGTTTAATTATTTTACAATGTAACGCAAGTACATTATAAGTAACTGTAATTAAAATACCTAAAAATGAACAGTAATCAGTTACTTTACGTTTTCAGTGGAAAAGTAATTTAATTACAGTTACTTAGTAATGCGTTACACCCAACGTGGGCCCCAAGAATGGATGATTTAGGTAATTTTACAGCACAAACAAGAATAATATTTAAAATTGTACATTACAAAATGTCCCTTCTTTTATTTGTGTGGTTTTATTGCAACACAGGCTCATTCTGAAAACATAGCCCTATATACATTTCTGGAGATCGTGAATTATGTAGCCAGAAGAACATATGGCTGCATCTCGTCTTTAAAATGAACGCTATGGGGTGGTATAACACGGTTCCTTTTCGCGCTTACCAGCTGAACGCTTACCTCCATGTGGACGGCTTTCCTGCTGTTATCAGTTTGTCCAGTTAGCTGACGCAGAGAGGAGTTGACCACGACAACAGGCTTCGAGTCGGGTGAAGAATGGTTTCAGAAAGAAGGTAAGACAAAAATAGAAGCCAAAAAATAAAATAAACAAGTAAATAGCAGGGTGAGAATGTGGTAAAATCTGAAAACGTGATAAAAAAATCAGTCTCAAGGCTTTTTCTTGTTCTGGGTTGCTTTTTAAAACTGTAGGTTGAGTTTAAGGAAGTGGGTGGGTGGGTTAATCTGTGCTTTTGAAAACACTATTGGTTGGGTTTAAGGAAGGAGGACGATGGGTCAGTCGATCGGTCAGTCAGTCAGTCAGTCAGTGAGTCAGTCAGTCATTCAGAGAGCGGCCTCTGGTGGATTTACACAAGAACAGCAGGCGCTAATGGCACTTGTGAGAGAAACTCGAGATCTCAAAAAGCATACAAAGCGATCTCTGATGCATTCGCGAAAACAAAAAAAAAAAAGATCCTATGACAAACTTGGCACTCTCCATTTTCAGAATGAGCCTGGGTTGTTTTATTGATCGGTCTTAATGGCTGACTGTTTCATACTGTATAATCAACACAAACGCAACATGATTCTGTTTCCTTTATCATCTGATTTACATCATTTGTGTGACTGCAGGCATAGACCTGATGTGATTACATGTATAGGAAATGAAAGCACGACATCTATTTAATGCACTTTGCAGTCTCACCGGCTCAGAAACTCAATTAGCAACATGCATTTGCACGTTGATCTGACCTACATCAGTAAATCTGAATTAAATATTCACATACGCACGCACAAACCCACTATATATCTTCTCCACAGCTGTGTGAGAGTCAGTTTTAGCTAAAGCGATTAGCTGGCAGCAGAACCATCCAGTCAACATTAGAAAGCTCTTGAAAATGATAACAAATAGACCACTTTAGCCATTTTTGTAATTAATTGCACCATATGATGCTACTTCAAAAGGTCATTGTTCTGTTTATTTGCTGCACAAGAATGCTTAAACATGCTTTTATCTTCAAAATCAAATTATTTTCCATATATTGTACTGTTCTTATAGCCATTCTGTCTGAAACGCTCAGATTGAGTTCTGTTTTCTACATTAAAATGAAATTAATATGAAAATATTTACATAAAATACATTTCAAAATTGTAGTAAATCACCGTAGTTCATTAATTATAATGTTATACACCAATGATTTGAAGTATTTACACATCTAAACGTTGTAAATACACAGATAAACATAGCCACAGCGAAATGAACCACCAACTTATCCAGCATGTGTTTTACGCAGCAAATGCCCTTCCAGCTGCAACCCATCTCTGGGAAACATCCATACACACTTATTCACATGCATACACTATGGACAATTCAGCCTACCCAATTCACCTATAGCACGTCGTTGGACTTGCGGGGGAAACCGGAGCACCCAGAGGAAACCCACACGACCACGGGGAGAACATGCAAACTCCACACAGAAATGCCAACTGACCCAGTCGAGAATCGAACCAGCAACCTTTTTGCTGTGAGGCGATCATGCTACCTACTACACCACTGTCATGCAGGGAATTCTGGGAAAGTGCATGGTTATATTAAGGAATATATTAAGGAAACTTTCTGATAAGCAGATCGTCTTATTTACTGTAGCATTTTTCATAGTTTTTATTACAGTTAAAATCATATTCTGTTACTCACTGAAGCTAAGCAAGGCTGAGCCTGGTCAGTACCTGGATGGGAGACCACATGGGACATCTAGGTTGCTTTTGGAAGTGGTGTTAGTGAGGCCAGGAGTTGGTGCTCAACCTGTGGTCAGTCCTAAGGCCCCAGTAAAGTGAAGGGGACACTATGCTATCAGTAGCTATGTTTCCATCCAAAAATGTCAATTAAATTTATGCGCAAAACTGATATAATCGCATAAAAGACGTGCAAATAAAGCAAAGTTTCCATCCAATGAGTCAAAGAGAACAAAATCGTCACTTCCTGATTAACTGGCGCCAAATATCAACAGGTAAAACGGAATTTGCTGTGGAAGGAGAAGCTGAGTGAATCTTTTCTTCATTTAATAAATGATTTGCACCTCAGAAGACAAATGCTGACATGCAGTGAACACACGGTGGCGTTTGAAGGTGTCAGACCCTCTTGACAGTTCTGGAGGTAATTAATAATATAATAACACATACTGAAAACATATTGAAATTTATGTTCGTTTTTACTTATCGAAAATTAAAAGTTTATCCTACTCAGTTATGCGCAAACATTATTGTTTACAATTGTATGCACATTTTCTACATTTCTGCGCATCTTTGTGTTTCAATCAACCGATTTTTTTGTAGGAGGTGTGTGTGAAAGGGTGACGAGTGTGGGCGGGACTGAGGGCCACGTGAGCCTGATGGAGCGAGTGTTTACAAGTGTCGAGTCCCGTGAAGTAGCTCTAGAAGGAAACTGTTGTTTTGTGTTTACATGTTGCACGTCTGCCGGTTCCCGCCTCAAAATGAGCAAGTTTGAGCCACTTGTACATAAGGTAACGTTAACTTTCTTAAGAAACTTAACACAGAGGAACATAAAAACCTTACTGTCAGCTATCGTTTCGGAAGTGTTATTGCAGAGCAACACAAACAGCGCGCATAAGTATAAATTGCATGCACCGTGGGTCATGGCGATCACTCAACGCAGAAGTATAAACCAGGCTTCAGCGCAACATATCTAAAGAGAAGGGAGGGATGTGGTGGAGAAGGTTGTGCGCGCCGTATTTGAGGACTGGGGGGGAGATGTGCGATTTCCAAGAAATTATCATTCTTTTGAGGGCAAGTTCCGGGAGACTTGTGATGTCTGGAAATGTATTCTAACGTTTACACCATTACCTAAAATTGATGTGTAATACCATGATGGTTTTTTTCAGTAGTGTAAATGACATTTATTTATTTATGTTAAATAAATAATGCAAAAGTGTGCAGTTTAATATTCCAGCAGGCTTAGACACTTTGTATATGCTTACTTCTTTTTTTTAAGCATTAAACATACAAATATGATCCAATTCAGGTTTTTCCAGGTTTATTGTGGTCTCAAATTTGTAAACCCCACTACATGTGACTGTCACATCTATCTTTATCCAGCTCCGACTCACCTTCACCAATCCACTGCACCATGACAACGGCATGAAATATAGATTGTTTGGATGCGGTCTGCATTATATAAAGTAGCTTGCTCAGATTTATGGGTCACTCTGGGATGCGCCCATAATCCTAAACCGTTCTGAATAGAGCGAGAGGAGACACAATCAGTGGCTAAGTTCGCACAAGCTCCCACGTTTATTCGTCCCGATTTCTCGGGGTAAATTGTTCATAATGGTTGGCGTTTCAAGTGGGCTGAAAAATGCATGAGCTAAACTGTCAGGAGCATTTGCAGAGAATGTGAAAGTCTGACTCAATGTTAATTTTAGGCTTTACATAATTGATGGAGCCGAGGTGAAAGAGCATTCATCTTCAGATAGCGCTCTCCATCAGAAAAATATTGTATAGTGAATGGCTTTCCCTATAGGATCCTGCTTTTTGAATTAATCATTCCACATAACAGGCATAACATGCATAAATAAAGCACTTTTAGTGCATAGTCATACAGTACCTGATGTGTTGTAGCATTTTCTGCATGTGAAGTTTATTTGTAAACAAATTTCAAGAGGATCACGTGCAGATGATTGCTTGCATCTGTTCCCGGATTATTCAATTTATGATATACCAATCAGACGATTCCTAAGCCACTATATATACCCTAAGTTCCATATCACAGCCATCTACATTTTAAAGAATCCCCACTTCCACCCCTACTCCTTTCCTAGATGGGTGGCACGGCGGCCCAGTGATTAGCACTGTTGCCTCACTGCAAGAACGTCACTGGTTCTTGTCCTTACCAAGCCAGCTGACGTTTCTGTGCGGAGTTTACACTTTCTTCCCATGCTCACGTGGGTTTCCTCCGGGTTCCCCGGTTTCCTCCCACCGTCCAAAAACATGCAACTTAAGTTAATTGACTAATCTAAATCAGCACCATAGACATGCTCCTAGTAAGTAATTATCCTTTCATACTGTAGCAATCACTATCCATTCATTAGCTACCCGCAGGGGAGTTCTCGAGATCTACCTGAGCTTAAACTCCCCTCTCACCTTGCAAACAGGCGGGAGCCCTGGGCTTGAGGATCTTATGAGCTCCCGGGCTAGCATGCCAAACAAGCTTTATAATAGGGCTGGGCGATACTGCAAAATTTAGTATTGATCCGATACCAAGTAAATCAAGGGCCAGTATCGCCGATATCGATATCGATACCGATACTTTTACATTAAAAAGCATGCACTTGAACCTAAATGTACTTTTCTGTAGGGGAGAAAAGTGTGTGATGAGTTGAGTGCTCTCAAAGCAATTATAATTAAATGCATATGTTAAAACCCAGGACAATTTTTAAGCACTTTTAAGCCAAATAAAGAAATTTTTTTATCGTAACGATCTGGATTTGCAAACACAAACTTATTTTTAGAGAACAATGATTTTTTTTTAAACTTTGCTTCAGTCTGGGGTTTGTCTTTAAGAGTTTTTTTTCCTACTAACACACTACAGCAAAAGATAACTGACTTAAAATCCTCTTTTAGCTGGTGAAAAACCTACCGTTCTAATCATGTATATTTTAAAATTCCAAAATAATTCTTATAGATAGCAGGTTTTAATGTGCTAAATATATTGGCTATATTTAATTAGCCTGATGATGAAAGTATTCATTTTGCTTTTGTTTTTCTTTCTCAAATTGGCTTCAACTAAGGCCCAATCCCAATTCTACCCCTTAGCCCTTCCCCTTACTCCTACCCCTCGTTTTGCACGTTCACGTCAATGGATAGTGGTGTCCCAATTCTGTTTAGCTTGAAGGGGTAGGGCTAAGGGCAAGGGGTATACACCCCTTCGAACGAAGATTTTTCAGGATCACACTTAAAACGGAGGGGTACGAAATTTTCCAGAATGCACCTGTCACAGCGGCAGGATATCTCAACCCGGAAGTAAGGAGATCCACAAATTAGTATTTTTTGTCATTATTACGAATTTTTACGACAAACATACATCTGTTTTAATATATTCATAACCGCGTTCGTCTTTTACCGTCATGCTTTAAAAAAAAAAAAAACGCTAAATTTCGCGATCTATAATCCATAATCATAATTCCAGTACAGCAGTCCCACAACATTCTGACACAAGATGACACTCCAATACCCTGTCAGTAATGTCTAGTGGCTGGGAATGAGCTTTTACAGTGTCTGCTATAATGTTAATGTTGTTTTCGTGTGTTTACATAGATGAGTATGGCCACGGTGTAAACACACAGTACAGTTACGATCTTATCGCCACATTAGATGGTTATGATAACATAATATACACCTTCAGTGATTTCCTGAAGATAAACACCAAAAAAATAACCCAACTGGAATAAACTACAGCAGTCGCGATCGTCTGATCTCATATGAAGCAAGAGATCGCGATGACATATGATGACGTGTGCAGGTGTTGAAGTGCTGTCCCAATTCTTAGGGGTAAGTTTTGAAGCCCTTCCCCTTAACCCTCGGTTGTAAGGGCCCAGGGGAAGGGGAAGGGCCAAGGGGTAGGGGTACAAAAATAGAATTGGGATTGGGCCTAATACTGAAAGTCCTTTATAACTGAAATATTAATTTCACCACTGTAGCTAGCTACCTACATATTCATTGCCTCTTCGAAACGACTCGGCCAGTGACCTCTATCTCAGGGCTGGCACTGCTGGGGGTCTGTCTGGAGGATTTGCCTCCTCTTCTCTCCTCTTTCGGAGCTCGGCGTTCTCTTTTTCATCTTGTTTTATGTGTTTGTATAGATTTGTGATGTCGCCACAGTATCGAATAGACTTTCTACAAACATCGCAGTTTGCAATATTTTCGTTTACTGCAGTAAAATAACTCCAAACAGCGCTCGTCTTTCTTTCCCTCATCTCAAAACAGCAAAAAGTGCTCGTGCTTTGGCGCTGCTGAGTCACGTGATGAAAGGACAACTAGAGCAGAGAGGAATAACAGTGCATACCAGATATAAAAGGAGTGGGGTATTTAGAAACATGTCCGCTCTTTTATAAAACAGGAGCAATGTACTTTAGCGTAAATTAAATAAAAGTATCGATCTCGGAAGGCTACTATCAATCCAAAATCAATACCAACATTGGTATATTAGGATCGATCCGCCCACCCCTACTTTAAAATCAATCATCAGCTAAGTGTGAACTCCTGAAACAATAATTCTTGTTATTTTCCACTTTTTTCAGAGCTGTCATCAAAGCATGTGGCAATTTTATTGAGTTCAAAGCCTCTTTCATCTGTAGTCAAACAGTCCTGTCTGCCCAGCATCTGAAATATTGTTCACGAATGCCAATATAGCTCTAGTGTTATTCTATTCATTTCCCACCATGGGGATCCGCTGCAATGTGGCAATTATGCGTAAATCTTTTGTTTGTTTTGATCACCTAAAGGTGAGCGGTAATTGGACACAGCTTGTGTTTTGACGGGGATAATTATAAATCATCATAATCCATCATCTTTCTTTTGCCAAAAAAATATTTATAATGAATAGTAGAAATGAAAATGAAATCATTGTTTACTCTACTTATCGTCTCTTTGAACCCGTACTGTATAAATTGAAGAACACCGGAAAAAAACATACAAATATTCATCTAGTTTGGAGTGTGGTATGATTGGGTAGTTGTTATGACAGAGCTTAGTTACAGTGATGTGTGATGGAAGAAGACGGAACCAGAGAGGTGAGAATAGTTTATTGTAAGGATGGCAGGAATGTAAAGAAAGCTCGATGGAGATATATTGCAGGTTGTATATGGATGATCAGACCAGATGAATCGTAATGGACCAGAGGAGATATGAAAGCCAGGAATACGGATTGACTAAAGCATACCTGTCAACATTGGTATGTGAAAATAATAATATTGGTATGTCAAAATAATAATAATATAATAATAATTCTATAATAATAGTATTATCAAATCTCATTAACCTTTTCTTTATTGTATAACTTACACATTCTGATTAAAGAGCAACGAATGAATCTCATTTATTAGGATTTTTTTGTTCGATTAAATAACAGAGGTGTCACTTTAAAATGCATTATCATAACGTTATAATGAAATCATTCGATTGCTTTCCTAACTTTTTATGCTCATTCAGAACAAATTAGTTGTGTTTGGGGAAAAAAAACACCAAGTTCGACATCTTCAGATGTTATTATTATTAATTATGTGTATATGTCTGTTCAAACATGCACCCAAAACCCACTTGGTCCACTTTCGATCCGCTTCAAATTGTGTGTACAGGATCCGTTTGGAAAACAGCGTCTGTTTATCACTATGGAGCGCGTCAGCTGACAGTCACGCACTGCCATATGACATGTTTTGAGGATTGCATAGGAGGAGCGACAGCACCTGTAATGAAAAGGAAAATGAATCCCACCGTTTTTATATTTATTTCAAAGTGTTTCATGCCTAAATAAACCGAAAGCACAGAACTGACTCACATTTAATAGCAAGGGACGGCCCCTGGTGGTTCGGCAGTATGGGTTGCGTATAGGGAGGATCGGCTCTTTAATGTTTATCGTCACCCTTCAGTGAAAGACTGAAACTGATACGGGAGAAATACGGGAAAAGACCTTTACGGGATGGTAGCGGGATAGAACTGTAAAATACGGGAGAATCCCGGGAAAAACGGGAGGGTTGACAGGTATGGACTAAAGCCGCTGTCACACTAAGCCTTTCTCCCTAAAGACTTCTATTCATAAGCACACGCATGTGTCAAACAGTAAACACATGCTCATAGGTCAAGTTTTGCGATTCGCTGATGTGCAAAGTTCAAGCTTGGTGAACTATGACTTGTGAAATCGCAACATGTGACTGCGTAGATCAGGGATGTCAAACTCAATTCCTGGAGGGCCACAGCCCTGCACAGTTTAGTTCCAACCCTAATTAATCACACATGATCAAACTAATTGAGTCCGTCAGGCTTGTTTGAAACCTACCAGTAAGGGTGCTTTCACATTAGCACTTTTGGTCCGCACCCGGGTTCGTTTGACGTCATAGTACGGCACGTTTAGCTAGTGTGAACACGTCTTCTGAACTCGGGTGCGCACCCGTGAACCGTACCCGAGTCCGCCTGAAAGAGATGGTCGTTTCATGTGAACTCTGGTACGGTTCACTTGTAGTATGAATGCAATCGTACCAAAAGCCGGAAGTGAACCGCCAACAGTACTACAAACTTTAGTTTTCATAACGTTCATTCGTGTGTGTATGTCACCTACCTTGACGACAAGTGGGACTGACCCAGTACAAACAGTGATAATGTCTTCTTGTCTCCCCCAAAAACAGCTTCTGCAGACATCGCGTGATGTTCTGAACGTTTATAATAATTTTGCAGCAAGTAGTCACGAGTCGCTTTCTGTATGTCCAAAACCAAAAGGTTCAGTAAAAGCGAAACGACCGCAATGTGCGGACGTCTTTCCATTTTGGCGCTTTGCTTTCGTGTCCGTCACCTGGAAACAGCCGTACACAAAATAGCAGCTCGATGACGCAAGCATACCGGGGTTCAGAAGGAAAAAAGACAGTGTGAACACAAACCAACTGAGAAGGTGGCAAGGGGGGACAATTGAACTTGGATACGGTCCAAGCAACTGAACCAAGTGTGAAAGCGCCCTAAGTGTGTTGAAGCAGGGTTGGAACTAAACTGCAGGGCTGCGGCCCTCCAGGAATTGAGTTGACCTCTCTGGACAGAAGTTTATTACTAACCAAACGCTTGCTTTTTAAATGTCAAATCATCTTGCTTAATCCCGCCCCGCCCCTCAGCATGCTCAAACTCGAGTGTGACTGCCACATAACTCGGGGAATCGTCGAAAACCAGAGGAGGGACCAGGAGAAACCACATTAGGAAGGAGAGACGCAGACAGTGTAGATCATAGGAGATGAGAGAGGTAAGTAAACCTGGAGAAGTAAATAGAGACACTGAACTTGAGAGTGCACATTGGTCAGAGTCATTCATTCATTTTCTTTTTGGCTTAGTCCCTTTATTAATCCGGGGTCAGCACAGCGGAATGAACCACCAACTTATCTAGCATTTGTTTTATGCAGCGGATGCCCTTCCAGCCGCATCCCATCTCTGGGAAACATCCACACATTCTCATTCACACGCATACACTACGGCCAATTTAGCTTACCCAATTCACCTATACCACATGTCTTTGGACTTGTAGGGGAAACCGAAGCACCCGGAGGAAACCCACGCAATCACGGGGAGAACATGCAAACTCCACACAGAAATGCCAACTGACCCAACCGGAGCTCGAACCAGCGACCTTCTTGCTGTGAAGCGAACGTGCTACCCTATATGCCACCGTGGCGCCCATTGGTCAGAGTTTCACGGTTTATTTTGCAGAGTCCCGCTCAGCAGTCATGCCTTGACATGCCATGTCCTTATTTTAATTTATGGCATTTTAGAAGAATTTATGGAGTTTTAGAAGAATTCGGAACAAACAAAACACGTAAATATTGTATTTGTTTATAGGGTTGCTGATGAAAGCTACAGATGTTTTACCAATAACACTCCAGTCTGTTTTGGACATTTAACATGCAGGGTCTGTTGCTGCTGATTAGACCACAGCTCAAGAGGGTACTGAGTGAGCACTTGAAGCTCCTCTGCTCGATGGGTCTGATCTTAGTCATCACACTGATGGGGCTCTTGTATGTGTGGACTAGCAGAAGAGGAAGTTCTGGCACCCACTTTTCTATTAGTCACCAAAAGCCTCCTCTTTACCTCCACAAGAGCACCTACACAAACACTTAAACAAGCAATCACTAAAACACGTTTGACCTCAGAGCACATTCAAATTGCTCATTTAATCAGTAGCTTATTCCAGTAAAGTTACTATATTTCCAAATATTTAACATGCTCTTAAACTTTAAATACAGCCCACTCATAATCCATAGGGTTTCATATATAGTTGACCCAACATTTGCAGTTATAACAGCTTCAACATTTCTTGAAGACTGCCAACCTCTCCACATTTTCCCTAATAGTATCTGACTGCCGACTTGCAAATGCATTGAGACACGCAGTCTCGGACATGCGATCTCATGCACTCAATGGAGCTAGTGACATCACTGTGAGGGGTAGGGTTATGTGTGTGCATTAAAAGCATTGCGTGTAGCTCAGCTCTCCAATTTCCCCCTGGATGAACATAGGCAGGACAGTTGTTTTATTCCTCTTGAAATCACCAATCATCTCTTTGTTCTTGGTGGTAATTAAATGCAGATTGTTAACTTTTCACCACTCAGATAGCCAATCCATTTCATCCCAATAGTCAGATTCATCCTCCCCAGAGATTAGAACAATCGCCGTATTATTGTTCACACATTTGATGATTGTACTTTGGGCTGGAGTACAGTCGTGTGTAGAATAAAGGACTCAGCAATAGGGCATAAAATAAATAGAGCATAGCGACTGCATAATCAGTCTTGGTGATTGTGATTTGCAACCTACAGATGTTTTGATCACCAGCGATCTATCGGCTGCAAAAAACACACATCTCTAAAGAACTACAAATGTTCCATTATATGGACTACAAGTTACAGTCATGTACCACACATACACACCTGCTCCAAGTTTCCATTGATTAGACACTCACAGCTGAAGCTGCTCACGGACTGATTCATGGACTATTTATACAGCACACACATCGATGCTGAGTCTTGTTTAAACTGTTTGTGAACATTACAATAGGGTTTCCTTTCCTCGCCTTTCGTGTCTAACATTTGCATTGTTGTTTGTTTACGTTGCCTGCTGCCTGCCTTCTTCCTGAGTGGAGGAACTATGACGTCAATTTGTATGCAAAAACCCGGAAGCAAGTTAGCATTTTAGCAGTTCCGGTTCCCCCGTCCCAAAGTCAATGGTTTTTTCAATGGGATTTTAGTTAAATCGCTTAAATAAGGTTCGTGGCAAACACAAACTCTACATACTTTTACGTTTTATTCTACGACATAAAACACATCAGTTATCACACTCTTGATTTTTTAAAATTTGTTACGCTTCTTTAAAAAGACTATCAAGTGCTATCAAGTTGCTTAACGTGTCTACAGTCTACTTATAATTCAATGAGAATTAGTTGCAATGTAACTTAAATTCAACAAACAGACCATCAAAATAAAGTGTGACCAAGAATTCTGGCTTAGATTTAGCATAAATCTAGCACAGCAGGCATTCATCTGACACTGGCATACAGCATGTGGGCCAAACATGGCCCTGGTTTGGCAGAGGTGGCACTGTCTTTAAGGTGGCACATAGTACTTGGGCCAGATGTAAAATGTAATATTTGTCCCAGATGTTAGTAATTGATATGTGGTCCACGTAAGTTTTGCCTTTTTTTGACGCACATTTAAAATACATTTTTATTATTTTCAAATACAGAAATAAAATTCAACCAATCAGGTCGCTTCGAGAAAAAGCATGATTCAAGGGTTTATCAATTTCCTTGCAGTTGTGACAGCCTGATCTCACGAGAAAACATAAGCATTTGCCAGTTTAGTTGGTAATCGGTACAAATTCGTACAAGTTCAGTCGTACGAAAATGTACGATTTAAAAAAAGAAGGGAGTGGCACCCATCCCCACCCCTAAACACAACCGTCATTGGGTGATGAGCAAATCGTACTAAATTGTACAAATTAGATCCTACTAATAGGAATTAGCCACTAAATGAAAAGTTACGAATTGTCGTGGGATATCGTTGGTCGTGACACACCAACATATCTGGCCCAGTTATGGGTTACTTAATTGGCTGAGTCTTGGCCCTGATATGGTCCATGTTTGGCCCTTTTCCGGAAGCTAGATTTGGTCCAGTCATGTACCGTAATTTACTGCAGCATGTGGGCCAAGCAAAAGCTGATTGTGTGGGCCAGAGATATTTTGCTATGTGGGTTCGAAGCCTCAGTGCACAATGTTAAGTTTAAGGTTGCAAGCTGATCTACCAGGAAACGTATTTATTTGGTTATAAACAATACAGATATGAACTGAATTACTTTAAATAATTTAAATATATTAATGTTTTGTCACTTTATATATATCTTTTTAAAAATATCCAACTGATTACTATTTGTAAAACACAAGTGTATTTTGTAAATCAGGTTTGCAACATTTGATCTTTCAGAAATCCATTTCTAGCCTTAACCCCAATGGACAGCAGCATTGTTACAGCATAACAGAGGTTTCTATAAATAATCCTTTTTTGTCAAAATATTTATTGTCTTTTGGTCTTATGGTTATATGACCCTGTCATGCTCTTTCAGAGTTTCAGTTTTGTTTTATCTGTTGTGATGTTGAACCAACCTGAACCTCTGGGTGGGGAATAAGAGGTTGTGAAACTGCAGGGACACATCTGATTACCTTGCAACTGTGGTGTAAACACTAATCCATCCTGATGGACATTGACAATGGAATGCTAACCTCACAAATTCTGCAGAACCAACAAATCCAAGCTTCATATTTTGCAAGCTTTTGCAACTATCTGATTGATGAAATGTTTTATGGAGCGTTTCCTTTATGATTGACATAAATACAGCAACACAGAGACGATGTGGGGTATGGACATCCAAAGTTCAGTGAACGTATCTAAAATAACAATGAGCTAAAATAACAGTTAGCATTTAAGAGACATCATATTTATGGTGAAATTTTGTGATTTATTCACGTTCAGTGATAACTATAAATAGTATGTTGTACATGTCAGAGCAGTGGGGTCTATAGGCTTCTGGACAGAGAGCATTGCATAGCATACAATATATATGTATATATACTGTATATTGTATGGTATGCTATGCTCTTTTTGCATATATATATATATATATATATATATATATGTACATAAAAATATTGATAAGGATGACTGAACGTGAATAAATCACAAAAGTTCTTTG
>CAIGQQ010004261.1:1787717-1807428 GCA_903798035.1 Danio albolineatus
GGGTTTATAAATGAGACTCCTGAAATTAAGGGCAACACGGTGGCTCAGTGGTTAGCAGAAAGTCGCTGGTTCGAGTCCCGGCTGAGATTGCATGTTCTCCTATGTGTGCTCCGGTTTCCCCCACAGTACAAAGACATGCGGTATAGGAGAATTGAATAAACTAAATTGGCCGTAGTGTATGTGTGTGAATGAGTGTGTTGGATGTTTCCCAGTACTGGGTTTCAGCTGGTAGGACATACACTGTGTAAAACATATGCTGGATAAGTTGCCGGTTCATTCTGCTGTGACGACCCCTGATGAATAAATGCCCTAAGCCAAAGGAAAATGAATAAATAACCTCCCAAACTCAAAACAAGCACTCCTGCAGAGTTTAGCTCCAACCCTAATCAAGCTCACCTACCTGTAGCTTTCTAGTGGTCCTCGAGATATTGAAAATCTTGTCCATTCGTGTTTAAGGTTGGCTTTAGATTAAGATACGTGCAAAACTCTTCAAGATAATGGCCCTCAAGGATTGAAGTTGCCCATACCTGCTGTAGATTATAGAGTAGTGTAGATCAGGGGTGCTCAAACTTGGTCCGGAAGATTGTCCTGCAAGGTTTAGCTCCAACTTGCCTAAACGCACCTGTCTGGAAGTTCTTATTGTACCTAGTCAGAGCTTGATACGCTGGTTCAAGAGTGTCTAATTGAGTGTGGAGCTAAACTCTGCAGGACATCTGCCCTCCAGGACAAAGTTTGGGCACCCCTGGTGTAGATCAATGGCTTTTGACTTCTATTCTGGGTGTGCAGAGCAATGGGTCAAAAGGACTGGAGTCTGAAGGTGTAAAGCAGTGGTTCACATAGAGTTGCCACTGTTTTTCTATGATCCTGAAGTCACTTCAATTAAAAACATTCACAAATCTAAATAATTCCAAACTTTTGACTGTTAGCATGCTTAGAATTATGCTAAAGTTTTCCTCTTCCTCACGAGAAGTAAATATCCTAGAAATATACCTTGTTTATATCACATACATCAATAAGACACATTCATTTGGGCAGAAATTCTGGAACTCGCCAAAACAAGATTAATTATATTCCTATTTGTCACTGCTTTGCTTATGGTGCAACATCTCAGCGTCTCCTGCTGGAATTGAAGTTGCATT
The DNA here is from genome assembly GCA_903798035.1 of Danio albolineatus. Classification (NCBI taxonomy): domain Eukaryota; kingdom Metazoa; phylum Chordata; class Actinopteri; order Cypriniformes; family Danionidae; genus Danio; species Danio albolineatus. Next base: position 1,788,857 of record CAIGQQ010004261.1, read on the forward strand.
TTGAATATGCAGTGGTGAATAATATTAAGTCGGATGGCATTTTCACTTAAAAGGCCATTAATATTAGCTGTCCAGAAAGCACTGCTTCAGAGGAAAACTTGTGTGTGTGAGTCAAAGTCAGTGAACCAGAGACAAAGACAGCATGAGAATGCTTCATGAATTATTCTGTGATTACTATACATACAAGGCAGAAAACAAGCACTTGCATGTGAATATTTAGTGTTTTGCATTTAAACTCTGGGATTGTGACTCTGGTTATCGTTTATTCCCCTCCAGGTGATGAGTCATGGTGAGCTCAGTGTGAAAAACAGCCTTGATATAAGGTACAGAAGAAAATAAGGCATTGTAGAAAACTTGCAGAGGCGGCATTTCAGAAGACAAAATCCTTTCTATGATCTCTCTGGGAATCAAAGGTAACTGTCTTAGAGAATAACTATGTGTTGATGTAAAGAAAGTGAAGAATAAGCAAAGTGTTGCTTTCGAATGTGAAATGGATAAATATGTTAATGGACCATTTGTCAGTGAAATGAGAAATGGTGTTTAAGACTCAAAACGGTATTTAAAATATAGAAATTTTCCACCAAAGGTAAAGAGGTTTATGACAACATGAAAATGGAATTTATAAAAATGTATTTCTTTTTCAGGATCCTGCCCTGATAATCCCTTTTTTCATTTGAATCATTCATTCATTCATTTTTCTACAGCCTCCACAGCCTTCCACAGTGTAACCGCCAACTTTTTCAGCATGTGTGTTACAAAGCAGATGCCCTTCAAGCTGCAACCGAGTACTGGGAAGCACTCATATACTCTCACTACGGACAATTTAGTACAGTGTTTCTCAACTGGTGGGTCGCAGGAACATTTTCAGTGGGTCGCAGAGTGTGTGGTCAAAAAAAACGACAAGTTAAATTTTTTACTTGTTTTGCGTATACCAGACTTTTCTTTTGAAATGCGCGCGTGACAACCGATGCCTTTGGAATCGATGTGGAAAGCGCCACATTGCCGAGCAACATAGAGAGTCAGCTCGTGGAGCTTTCACGAGATAAGATGCTGAAAAAGAAATTCAGTGAAGTAAGCCTCTCCCAGTTTTTGCGATTTGAAAGTGCGATCAAAGCCATCCCATTCAGAACTACGTATTTGTATGAAAGTGGCTTCTCTTTCTTGGTGCAGCTTGAGTCAAAGCAAAGGAACAGGTTGTATGTAGAGCACGATCTTCGGGTAGCACTGTCTACCATCACTCCTGACTTTGAAACTCTTATCACATCAGTAAAGCACATCCTGTTATCTCATTATCTTCCCAGATTACTGTTAAGTGAAACAGATGTTTATAACTGCTGTCATATTAGATGTAAAAATGGTTATGGATGTTTTAATCATTTAACAATTTGCTGGTTTGTTCTGTTCAACAGGATCAGTGTTAATGTTTTATTAACAGTTCAGTTTTGTTTATGGTAACAACCTTTTTTTTAGTGTTTGTCGTTTTTACTTTGTAATATTTCTATAATTTAACACATTTTGTTAAATGTCAGCAATAAAATGTTGTTTATTTGTAAGTCTTGCTGATTTTCTCATGAGTTTTCTGTCACCACTTGTGTATGTTAACAAATAAATACAAATTAATTATAATTCCTACAATTATATTACAGTTCCTAAAAATTTGGGTCGCGGCTTGATGACCATATAAAAATGTGGGTCCCGTGGCCAAACCAGTTGAGAACCATTGATTTAGCGTACCCAGCCAGTACTCGAACCAGACTCTTTGTGGTGAGGCGACAGTGCTAACCACTAAGCCACCATGTCGCCCTTACTTGAATTACTATTGTGTGCATAGGTTTACTTAGTACTTTTTCATACAGATAAGTTACAGTATTGTGCTGCATAAATTACTTAGATCAGTGGTTCTCAAACTGTGGTACGTGTACCAGTAGTGGTACGCAGCCTTACTTCTAGTGGTACGTGGAGGAATCGCTGAATAATTAATGCGTATGATAACCGATGTGATAAATTATTTTTTTTAGGCTTTGACTTATTTTATTTTCAATTTTCTAATGTTATGTATTCTTTAGTTTGAAGCTAATTTCCTCTGTATTTGTAACAGTTGTTGAGGGCATATTCCGTATTTTTATATCCCTATGTTGACAGGTATAGTTTAATCACTTGCTTTTCTGACACACAAAGCCTACTTTAATGTGCAATAAACAAATCTAATTTCTCTAATCAAACTATTTAGAATGTTTGCTGATAAATGTTTGCTGATAGAAGTGGCTGATAAATAATATTAATAGTAAATATTCATAATAATAAGAATTAATCTGCAACGTTTTTGAACTGATTTATTACGCCTGTTACGCTACTGTATTTCAATACTGGTCATTATGGTGGTACTTGGAGAGACAATTTTTTCTGAGGTGGTACTTGGTGAAAAAAGTTTGAGGACCACTGACTTAGATAATCATGTTTCAACTTTTAATTGTTTATTTTATATATTTTGGCCATCATTGATCACACCACGCCGATCCACGCGAATTGAGTGTTGACGCGCAAATCGCTCCAGTTTGAAAATCTGAACTTCAGCATACGTTCACCAATTAACCAATCAGGAGCTTGTTCTTGTGGGGGTGTAATTATGACGTAGCGCCTGTTGTTGATGTCAAGGGGAAAATCCTCCTGCTGACACCGACAACAGTTCATCAAACTGGGCTTGGCTCAGTCAGCTTCCATCATCCAGGTTCAGTTTCTGGAGGAGTTTATGAACTCGGTGCATCTCTGAGAGAATCTAGTGGACTCAGATACAGCTCCAAACAAATCGACGCTGTTTTTCAGCCTTCATAAAGCACATAAACAGTTATTTTCTCTGTAAAATCCATTTTAGCCATTTAGCAATGACACATTGCAGTCACCATGCTACAGTCACCATGCCATAGACAGAAGCCCTGCCCATGACGCGAATCCGTGTCTGTTGTGAAGTGAATCTGACGCGTGATTGAAGTGAATTTTTACGCGTGAGTGAAGCGAGTAAACTGAAATGTTCAAGCGTCTATACGAATAGCGTCATTTCTTGTTTTGCCGCGTGTGGTGTGAACACAGCATAAGACAACAGGACTGATGAAGTGTTCCATTTCATTTAGAATATAAAAAAATCTTAAATAAAACTGCTTTACAAATTTGACAAATCAATCAAGAGAAAACACCTCCCTGCCTTGTTTTTACGACAGTTCGGATTATAGATGTATTGTGGAAGGCAAGTGTGTGTGTGTCCACTTATAATATATTTTGGTAGGCTCAGCTGGAAGCCATGTTTTTTTTTTTTTGGTAATTTGTTTATCAAATAATGTTGGAAACATTTAACCCTTGACTTCCGCTGTAGTTGTTAATGGTTACAGGTCTCCTATAAAACTTTGAATTTGGAAGTACTGATGTATTTTATGTTGTAGAATACGATTTGAATATTATATTGACTTTGTGTTAGCCATAAACCTTTTTTTATTATTTTTGCTTAAAAAGTCACGACATCTAGTGGTTTGACTCAACAATACATTATCCCTCCAGGACTTGATGCTTTTCCCCAACTCATGATGAATATTTGACCTTTCTGCTTTAACAGAAACAGCAGGTTTTACCAGTATAGCAAGGGAGCTGAGCAGCAGGTGGGTCTCATAGATCTACAGCAATCTTTAAAAATGCAGAAGATACCATCAGCCTGGTTTTAATTAGCTCCAGCCTGAGGTGGATGAAAGAAGTAGCCCATTGGTTCAATGTTCGTGATATCTACAGAGACTTAATGACTGGATGCTGCACAACTGTCCCATCCACCAAATCCAATCCCGAGCCATCAATGGGGCGATTTCTTTGACTCCTATTGCAGAAAGTGATGTAAAAGATTCCTTCAATGCGATGCAATTCAGTGTGTGCCAAATGCAAAAAATATAATGCAGATTATACTATGGGAATACTGGCGTTCTGAAAAGTCGTTGGTAAATTATCTGTAGGTGGTAGATCTTTCTCTTATCTGGCACCTAAACTCTGGAACAGCCTTCCTAGCACAGTTCGGGAAGCAGACACACTCTGTCAGTTTAAAACTAGATTAAAGACACATCTCTTTACATTAGGATACACATAAAACACAAATGCTTTGGAATCCAAATCCTCTAAAGGATTGTTAGTCTGCATTATTTAGGGCAACCGGAGCCGGGAACACTTCCCAAAACACATTATAATTTGAATGGCATCTCTGCTCATGTTAGTCTGTTTTTTATTATTCCTGAGGTTTCCATAATCCTGGACCATGCCGTATCCTGAGCAGCTGCTGTGGTGGTTATGGAGGAATGGAGAGCATGAGACAGTTTCCTGTAAGACGATCCCTGTGACAGACGAGTCCTCGCATTGTTCCCAAAGGGCCAGCCTGTTGACCAGCCGGTGACCCGCCTGTGGTCTCTCCATGATGGATGTCCAGCGTTCTCCAGCCCCGGCGCCATAGACTGCAGCTCTGCACAAGACGTCTGGCCATAGGAGAAATGGTCGTGCCCAACTGAGCCTGGTTTCTCTCGAGGTTTTTTAATTCTTCACTTTCGCCAATTGGTGAAGTTTTTTTCCTCGCCGCTGTCGCCTCTGGCTTGCATGGTTCGGGACCTGTAGGGCTGCGCATCGATGGATTACTATTCAGTGTTTGGACTCTCAGCAGTGACTATTAAACCACGCTGAAATGAACTAAACTGAACTTCAACACTGAAAACTGGACTGACACTGTTTAAATTTTTTTTATAATGCATGTGAAGCTGCTTTGACACAATCTACATTGTAAAAGCGCTATACAAATAAAAAGATGAAAAAAAAAAAAAAAGATGAGATGAAGATAAATGAACCAGTCTTCAAGTGTAAGTCTTTCCAGTTCATTGAATGTCATGATAGAACCTGTTTGTGCTTGGCTCTAGTTTGCATTTAGCTCTGTAAATCTCATTGAAGTTATATAGAATTGGTAAATATCATCATGCAAGATATATTCGAAATGCATGTGACCTGTGATTCAAAGGTTATTGGTTTTATTTTATATTTTGTAAACAGCAAAATAGGTGTTAAAATGATTTAGCTCATGCCCGTTCCATCTGTTGAGAATACCGCTTTCCCAGTCAATATAACCTATAATTGGCACCATGCTCACAAATGCTAGAAACTGTGCTTTAACACTCCCCCAGTTTAATGAAAACCACGAATGATTCTCCCATAAGCCTGAAATGACAGCATGTTGTGGAGTTCTCACACATTTGGACAAATCCAGTTTAATTGAAGAGGTCATGTTGTGTGATATGCTGTGATATTTAGAACTCAAAACTCCCTTCGCAGTCCAAATAGACCCATTATTGAGGCTTTTTTCGACTGCAGAGATGATTATGCACCACTCTATTTTACATCCAACCTGTCCTCCAATATATATGGCCATAGGTTGTTTGCAATTTCCCTGGAATACAGGTGATGAGTAGAATAATGTCCTTACTATGATCACTTCAATTCAAATCATGTTTATTTACAGTATATAGCGCTTTTACAATGTAGATTGTGTCAAAGTAGCTTAACATAGACGTTTTAGTACATTGAAACTGTGTCAGTCCAGTGTTCAGAGTTTAGATTCAGCTTCAGTTCAGTTCAGTGTGGTTTAAGGGTGCTTTCACACTTGGTTCAATTGCCTGGACCGTACCCACGTTCGATTGTCCCCCCTTGCCACCTTCTCAGTTGGTTTGCGTTCACACTGTCTTTTTTCCTTCTGAACCCCGGTACGCTTGCGTCATCAAGTCACTGTTTTGTGTACGGCTGTTCAGGTGACGGACACGAAAGCAAAGTGCCAAAATGGAAAGACGTCCGCGCTCCGCACATCGCGGTCGTTCCGCTTTTGAACCTTTTGGTTTTGGACATACAGAAAGCAACTCGTGACTATCTGCCGCAAAATTATTATACACGTTCAGAACATCACGCGATGTCTGCAGAAGCTGTTTTTGGAGGAGACAAGCAAACATCACTGTTTGTACTGGGTCAGTCCCGCTTGTCGTCAAGGTAAGTGACATACACAGACACACACACAAGAATGAACATTATGAAAACTAAAGTTTGTTGTACAGTTGGCGGTTCACTTCCGGCTTTTGGTACGATTGCATTCATACTACATATTTGTACCCCTTGGTTTTGAGTGTGGTTCTGAAAAATCTCTGTTTCAAGGGCAATCTAGCCCTTCCCTTAAGCCCTACACTTTCAAGCTAAAGAGATTTAGGACACCCCTACCCCTTCACGTGAACGCGCAAAACAAGGGGTAAGAGGAAGGGCTAAGGGGTAGAATTGGGATTGGGCCTTAATTACGAAGACTTCTAATGCTGCAGTCACACTAAAGTTTGTGTGCGTGAAATTCTGTAGTACGCCGCAGCGAAAAGGGGCGGGATTAAACGAGAGGATTCAAAAAGCATGCAATTTAGTACATATAATAAATTTCTGTCCAGAGAGATCATGTTTGGATCTTCGATTGGTCTTACGCAGTCACGTGTTGCGATTTCGCAGGTCAGAGTTCACCAAGTTTGAACTTTGCACTGCAGCGAACTGCGAAACTTGTTGCACGAGCTTGCGTTTCCGTTATGAAAACTAAAGTTTGTTGTACAGTTGGCGGTTCACTTCCAGCTTTTGGTACGATTGCATTCATGCTACATATTTGTACCCCTTGGTTTTGAGTGTGGACCTGAAAAATCTCTGTTTCAAGGGCAATCTCTTTCCCTTTAGCCCTACACTTTCAAGCTAAAGAGATTTGGGACACCCCTACCCCTTCATGTGAATGTGCAAAATAAGGGGTAAGAGAAGGTAGAATTGGGATTGGGGCTTAATTACGAAGACTTCTAATGCTGCAGTCACACTAGAGTTTGTGTGCGTGAAATTCTGTAGTACGCCGCTGCGAAAAGGGGCGGGATTAAACGAGAGGATTCAAAAAGCATGCAATTTAGTCCATATAATAAATTTCTGTCCAGAGAGGTCATGTTTGGATCTTCGATTGGTCTTACGCAGTCACGTGTTGCGATTTCGCAGGTCAGAGTTCACCAAGTTTGAACTTTGCACTGCAGCGAACTGCGAAACTTGTTGCACGAGCTTGCGTTTCCGTTATGAAAACTAAAGTTTGTTGTACAGTTGGCGGTTCACTTCCAGCTTTTGGTACGATTGCATTCATGCTACATATTTGTACCCCTTGGTTTTGAGTGTGGACCTGAAAAATCTCTGTTTCAAGGGCAATCTCTTTCCCTTTAGCCCTACACTTTCAAGCTAAAGAGATTTGGGACACCCCTACCCCTTCATGTGAATGTGCAAAATAAGGGGTAAGAGAAGGTAGAATTGGGATTGGGGCTTAATTACGAAGACTTCTAATGCTGCAGTCACACTAGAGTTTGTGTGCGTGAAATTCTGTAGTACGCCGCTGCGAAAAGGGGCGGGATTAAACGAGAGGATTCAAAAAGCATGCAATTTAGTCCATATAATAAATTTCTGTCCAGAGAGGTCATGTTTGGATCTTCGATTGGTCTTACGCAGTCACGTGTTGCGATTTCGCAGGTCAGAGTTCACCAAGTTTGAACTTTGCACTGCAGTGAACTGCGAAACTTGTTGCACGAGCTTGCGTTTCCGTTATGAAAACTAAAGTTTGTTGTACAGTTGGCGGTTCACTTCCGGCTTTTGGTACAATTGCATTCATACTACATATTTGTACCCCTTGGTTTTGAGTGTGGTCCTGAAAAAATCTCTGTTTCAAGGGCAATCTAGCCCTTCCCTTTAGCCCTACACTTTCAAGATAAAGAGATTTAGCCCTTCACGTGAACGCGCAAAACAAGGGGTAAGAGGAAGGGCTAAGGGGTAGAATTGGGATTGGGCCTTAATTACGAAGACTTCTAATGCTGCAGTCACACTAGAGTTTGTGTGCGTGAAATTCTGTAGTACGCCGCTGCGAAAAGGGTCGGGATTAAACGAGAGGATTCAAAAAGCATGCAATTTAGTCCATATAATATATTTCTGTCCAGAGAGGTCATGTTTGGATCTTCGACTGGTCTTACGCAGTCACGTGTTGCGATTTCGCAGGTCAGAGTTCACCAAGTTTGAACTTTGCACTGCAGCAAACTGCGAAATTTGTTGCACGAGCTTGCGTTTCCGGTCTGACGCATTCTCGTGCATGTGAATGGAAGTCTATGGGCAGAAAAGTCCAGTGTGACCACAGCTTAATGTAAGAAACCTTGATTAAAATTAGAAGTGGACTTGACAGGGCATAATATGACCCCTTTAAACGGAAGTTGCAGGGTGTGATTATTCTGCAGCCTGATGTTTCCTGCATAAGTGTCATTACCTTGTGTGATCTCTTGTTGGCGTTAATTAATAAGAAGGTTCTTCAGAGCATGTCTAATGCCGGCCGCTCAGAGCTGACACTCAACCTCTGAGGACAACAGAAACACTGGCAGGAATTAACAGATTTCCATCACGAGAATGAAAACAGGGCTCAGTGAACCACAGCTTTGTCTGCTCTCCTGTAAGATTTTCATTGATTTTGGATTAAAGACGTGAACAAATCGCTACAGTTTTTAAGAACACTGGCCTTTTTCAGTGGAAAAGGCTGTTCACATGTTGCATATTTTGTGCATGCAAGTTTGTTATTTCCAGTGGAAAATCTCACTCAAAAACTTCCCTCCATCTCATTCTCTCAGATGTACGTCATTGCATTACGCTTGCGTCTACTCCTGGTGAAAAAGTCTGAATGGGTTAAAATTAAGTGCTCTAAACACTTGAGCACTTAGGAACTACACTGTTGTGATGCCACAATCCCATTGCATTCTTGGACATATATGCGTGCTGGAGTGGACATATGTAGCAGACTTGCTTCCTTGGTCAACATAGAGGGATTGAGGGTATGTCCATGTAAGCGTCCCTCCTTCACCTGATGAAGCGGAACACACTTCAAATGGCCCATTTCTACTGAGTGGTACAGTACTGTACGGGTTAGTATGGGTCACTTTTACTCACATATTTACAGCTCACTTTGAAACTCTCATTGCTGAGTCTTTTTAGGTTTTTACCAGGGGTGCACAACCCTGTTCCTGGAGATCAATGTTCCTGCAGATTTCAGTTGCAACCCATATCAAACCCACCTGCCTGTAATTATCAATTGCTGTTCAGGTCCTATTTAATTGGTTCAGGTGTGTTTGATCTGGGTTGGAGCTGAACTGTGCCGGAAGGTAGATTTTCAGGAACAGGGTTGAGTACCCCTGGTTTATACCCTGTAACATTAGAAAGCATTTCCTGGTATAGTTTCCACGTGTTCCGATCCTTGCTGCCTATTTGCTGACCTTCTGCCTGACCTTGCTGACCATCTGCTTATTACCTGACAACGCCTCTGGATTGCCTTGGTTGTACCCGTTTTCGATACAAGAGAAAGCTCCTGATTGGTTAACGCGGCACCAATGTTCTCTGAAGTTCAGATTTTCCAACTTGAGCAATACGCATCGCGCAAAACGGTTAACTTGCGCTGCTTCATTCGTGTGAATCGCGTCTTTCGAGCCACCTTATTTGCGCGTATCACACGGCAGGATGTCTATTCACACCTTTGCATTGACTTCACATGTAAATCACTCGCGCGCTTCATCCGCTTCTTGTGTGCACACAGCATTACACAGACAAAAACACCAGTAGGGGTGGGCGGATTAATCTTGAGGCAGATGGGCTACAGCAGCAGAAGACCACACCGGTTGCCACTCCTGTCAGCTAAGAACAGGAAACTGAAGCTACAATTCGCACAAGCTCACCAAAGTCGGGCAATAGAAGATTGGAAAACTGTTGCCTGGTCTGATGAGTCTCGATTTCTGCTTCGACGTTCATATGGTAGAAACATGACATACAAACCTGGATCCATCCTGCCTTTGTATCAACGGTTCAGGCTGGTAATGGTGGTGTAATGGTGTGGGGGATATTTTCTTGGCACACTTTGGGCCTATTAGTACCAATTGAGCATCATGTCAATGCCACAGCCTACCTGAGGATTGTTGCTGACCATGTTCATCCCTTTATGACCACAGTGTCCCCATCTACTGGTGGCTACTTCCAGCAGGATAACGTGCCACGTCATAAAGAGAAAGTAATTTCAGACTGGTTTCTTGAACATGACAATGAGTTCACTGTTCTCAAATGGCCTCCACAGTAATCAGAACTCAATCCAATTGAGCACCTTTGGGATGTGGTGGAATGAAAGGTTTGCATCATGGATGTGCAGCCGACAAATCTACATTAACTGCGTGATGCTATCATGTCAGTAAATAATTTCACTTTGAAATACATCACACCATCGAAGGAAAGTTAGCCGCAACTTACCTTTCCCTCTAAAAATAACCCTTTTCAGTAAAGGATGGCTTTGTGTCTAAGGTAAGACTGCACATATATAACTGTCATGAGTCTTTCAAAAGTTTCATTCAGAGCCTGGTGAAATGTAACGTAATTTAACTAAATACATCAAACATTTTATTACATAAACTTCAATGGTAAGGCTACTGCCTTCTCAGCTCTGCTGCCCTGTATTAAGAGATTTTGCAGGAATACCCATATTTTACTCCGCACAGATCTGTCAAGACCCAGGTGGATGTGACACAGAGTTAAGAGCCTAGAAACTCAATGCGTGACAAGAGTGGCGTATTGATGCTCAGCCTGCATATGGATTTTAGACGCCTGTCACTGTGTTACAACACACTGTAATCAACTCATCTGCCGAGCCCACATCTGCCCATTGAGCAGAAAAGAGAGACCGATCAAGTTAGACGTTATCAAAAAAAGTAAAAGAGCTGAGAATTTAAAGCTCATACTTTAATAAGCTCAATAAGAGATTGGAAATTACTCTGTGTGTGTTTTGGGGATCTGATTAAATATAGCTACGTAGATGAGACAGCATTTAAAGGCCTTGTGTACACAGTCAGGTCTTGATGCCCAATTCTGATATGTTAATTTTTTTTGTCTGTCCGTTTACACGTTCTTTTAATTGTGACCCATATCCGATTTACACTTGCCATACAATTTACAACGTCGCGCATGCTTGAAGGCAGGTTCTTTGTCTTGCTTTTAGCTCTGCGAAATTTGCAAAGTTCACCCAACTTTAAAATGATTTTGAGGTTGAGGAGGAGGGAGGGAGGGCCGTCATCGCAGCTTGCGCCTATGGTTTATATATAGTGTCCTCCACTGACTCATCTCCCCACAGAGCAAGAAGGCAGGTAACTTCTGCCATCCACCACTGACCACTCTCCTCATCCATGTTTCCCCTGTTGTTGTTGTTTACTGCGTCGGCTTCTCCACACACTCTCTTCCTTCTACATCATTAAACCGCGGAGAAGTACCACATTGTCGCATGTTTAGGACCAATCCCAATTCTACCCGTTTACCCTTCCTCTTACCCCTACCCCTCGTTTTGCACGTTCCCGTGTAACCCTGTCTACCAAAATGTGTATTTTCCATCAGTGCACCTGCCCTTTTTCTCTTGAAGAGAAATCTTTCCCCCTCTAAATGAAAGTGCCTCTAACCCCAACATTCCTTCCTCCCATCCTACACTTCAAGCCACTGTCCCTCCAAAGGAAAAGACTCGATATGTGACTGGCCCCTAAAGCCACTGTCATTTGCGGTCTCCAGCACCTGATTTGTTGACAAATGGGTTGCGGATCTATTCCTTGGCTAAATGAAAGAGCTTTAGCTATACGCTCCATACCAGCTGAGAATATTTTACGTCTACAGATGCAGGAAGGAAAATAGAGGGCTATAAGATGAAGCTCTTTATACTACCCCGACTCAACCTGTCCAGATCTGCACCAAGATATACAAATGCCTATTCATGCATATATGTCTTCTAACACATTCACAGCTGTGTGTCTCTATCTTTTAGCAGTAGAGATTTCGTAGCCCTATACACATCTGGAGTTCTGGAGGTCACGAATTATGTAGCCAGATGTACGTATGGCCACATTTAATCTTTAAAACGAATGCTATAGGGTGATATGACGCTGTTCCTTTAACGCAGGGGTGCTCAACCCTGTTCCTGGAGATCCACCTTCCTGCAGATTTCCCTTGCAACCCATATCAAACACACTTGCCTGTAATTATCAAGTGCTGTTCAGGTCCTATTTAAATGGTTCAGGTGTGTTTGATAAGGGTTGGAGCTGAACTTTGCAGGACGGTAGATCTCCAGGAACAGGGTTGAGCATCCCTGCTTTAACGCTTACCAGCTGACCGCTTACTTTCCTGCTGTTACCAGTTTGTCCAGTGGCTCACCACATACGTTGGCGGACTTGAGACGCAGTGAGGACTTGACTGTGATGGCGGGGTTTGAGTGTGGCAAAGAACAGTTCCATAAAGCAGGCAAAAACTAAAAAATGTAAATAACAGGGCGAGAGTGTGGTAAAATTTAAAAACGTGGTAAAAATACGGCTTCCGCAAGGGCTTTTAACTTTCTGGATTGCTGTTGAAAACGCTGTGGTTGGGTTTTGGGGAGTGGGTGGTCGGGTCAATTGGTGCTTTTGAAAACACTATTGGTTGGGTTTAGGGAAGGAGGAGAGTGGTTCAGTCAATTGGTCAGTCAGTCAGTCATTCGGTCAGTCAACAGCGGCCTCTGCTGGAATTGCGCAAGAACAGCAGGCACAAATGGCACTCGCAAGAGAAAGTTGAGATCTTAAAAAGTATACACAGCGTCCTCTGGTGGATTCACGCAAACAAAATACTGCAAAAAAAAAAAGGAAAAAAAGGCATTTTTCTTAAATGTATATAGGGGTACATTTTCAGAATGAGCCTAAGTTGAGAGATTCCATACTCGCTCCTACTCAGGAACATAACCGATCAAGTTACTAAATATATTAACATTAACTTTTAACGTTTAACTTGCCGTATATATAATTCAATACGCATGCACTACAATCACATTCATCACCTCTGCCGCTTAGCAGCTGGGATCACATGCAGAAGTCAGCCCAGAATAAATCATGATGTAATTTCATCTGTAAAACATACAGAAACAGTTTCGGTTTTATGACCTCTGTCACCCCTATTAGCGGATGTAATTGCGTCCGTGTTGCTTAGTCAAACTGACAGGAGCAAAATTGAACTCCTGCTGAAAATTAGCCACATTCAGGCAGGATAATTGTTTCTTTAGTACTCCCAGCACATGTTTGTCAGTAGATTGATGCAGCATAAATCATCTGTAAGGCTGAACAGTCTGTCAACATGACGCCTGCCCACCAAAATAAATAAATAATTATCGGAGTGACAGGATGGTATGATATAAAAAAAGCTTCTCAGACAAATCACTGAAGCAGATGTCAACACAGGAAGTACTAAAAGTATTGGGCAGCGTGTGCTAACTGAACCATCTGGCAGCCATGACACCTGGGACTGAATTCGAACATAAATGCAGGAGGACTCTGTAGTTTTATTTTATCTCTCTCGCTCTCACTGGTACATGGTGAAATTATAGATTTGACCAGCATTTAATGCTGCCACTGTCACTTTTTGACTCATAGTGTAATATATATGCTAATTTGCTTAACTCACAGCACTCTATCACCAGATTCCTTTCCTTCTTTTAAGGAAAACGTGTATGAATATGAATAGCAGAGGAGTTGGAGAGTTATTACGAAAAGTGAAGTGGAAAAATGGTTTCATACAGTTTGAGTATCTTCCTTTTTTCCTTATACATTATGCAACTCCACTAAAAAAAGAAATGTTGGAGAGTTTTGCCAAAAAAACCTGTAAAATCAATCTCTTTAAGTTTAATTTTATTCATTCTTTACCTCTTATGTTTTAACCAACCAAATTGTATTCAGTAAATCTAACACAACTTGATTTTGATGGCTGCACCACACTCCAAAAGTCATTTGTTTTTATTTCTTTGAATACCCTCAATCTTTTTACAATACATTATAGTAGTTTTTTAGAATTCGTTGCTATTTTGCATTAAGAAATATCATTTTCCACATATGGTTCTCATATCCATGATGAGCTGTCACTGAACTGATTATTTTTTCATCAAAATTGAATGCTGTCACGGGCGCCACAGTGTCATAGTGGGTAGCATGATCGCCTCACAGCAAGAAGATCGCTGGTTTGAGCCTCGGCTGGGTCAGTTGGCATTTCTGTGTGGAGTTTGCATGTCCTCATGGTTGCATGGGTTTCCTCCAGGTGCTTTGGTTTCCCCCACAAGTCCAAAGACATGCGGTATAGGTGAATTGGGTAGGCTAAAATGTCCGTAGTGTATGAGTGAATGAGTGTGTGTCGATGTTTCCTAGAGATGGGTTGCAGCTTGAAGGGCATCCGCTGTGTGAAACATATGCTGGATAAATTGGCGGTTAATTCCGCTGTGGCGACCCCAGATTAATAAAGGGACTAAGCCGAAAAGAAAATAAATGAATGAATGCTGTCACTTCAGTTTTGGTTCTTGCAACACGTTTGAAAAATTTGGAACAAAAAAGCATTTACCACTTTATCATGTTGCCATTCCTTTTCAAAACACTTAAAGGACATTTAGAGACTAAAGACATCAAGTGGTGAAGTGTTTCAGGTGTAATTTTGTCCCATTCTTCCTGCAAACAAGTTTTAAGTTGGGCTACAGTATGGGGTTTTCGTTGTCGTATTTTGCGCTTTAAAATGTGCCACACATTCTCTATTAGGCACAGGTCGGGACTGAAGGCAGGCCAGTCAAGTATCTGTATCCTCTTTCTCCTCAGTCAGGACTTTGTAATATGTGAAGAATATGGTTTTGCATTGCCTTGTTGAAATATGCACGGACGACTCTGGAAAAGAAGCAGGAGGGCGGGGGGTTCTCGAGATCTACCTGAGCTCAAACTCCCCACTCGTCCTGCAAACGGGAGGGAGCCCCGGGCTCGAGGATCTCATGAGCTCAGGGCTCTCTCCTGAGACAGCATGCCAAACTAGCTTATTACCAATCATCAGCTAAGTGTGAACTCTTGAAATTTCTTACATATCTGTTGGCAAACGAGCGATCCTCGGCCCATCTTTGCTCCTAAAGGACTAGACCTTGGATGCTGCTTTTGCACCAAATCATAAATACAATCACCTGTTGACATCATCTGTTTCAAATCATCATCCAAATCATTATTTAACCAGTTTACCTGATTACTAGCCCTACATTTGTCCTGTCCCAACTACTTTGGAATGTATTGCAGGTCTGAATGACAGAAAAGGATGTACATTTACAATTGACATGAAGTTGACCACACAATACCCTGACATATTTTGTGTTCATATTGTCTGCTATGAATTACAAGTCAAAGTAAATAAGGAAATCTCTACTTTCCCAACTTTTTTCTTATTTGGGGTTGTCTTTTAAAAGGAATAAAGGTAACACTTTATTTTGATGGTCCGTTTGGGTGTTAGTAGACTGTCTGCTTAATATCTGTTAATACTGACATTTAACAGTCCTTCAACAAACATTTAACTGACTGTAAGGAACTTTGCAGGTACGTGTCAACTTACACTAACCCTACCCCAACCCCAACCTAACAGTCTACTTATAATCTAATGAGAATTAGTTGGCATGTAGATGCAATGTAACTTATACTCAACAAACGGACCGTCAAAATAAAGTGTGACCGGAATAAATATTGCAAAGGAGGGCTAATAATTCTGCCCTCAACTGTATATTTGATACAAAAATGTACATCTTTTATTATCTGATAGTGCTGAAACATAATGATTAGTAGACATTAATGTAAAATCAAGGCTTTATAATAGGCACATTACAAATGATTGTAGTCCCATAATTTGTCAGTATTTTTGGATAAGGCTTTGTGTTTTTGTGTGTGGGATTTGAGACTGTTGTTTTTACATCAGCACAATTCACTGACCTCTTCATCTGGCACTGGAATCTACAGTGCCGATTAATTCAACACCAGCCTCCAACTGGTCCACAGCTACAAACAAGAATGCTAACAAGCTTTTCTGTTAGTCACCTCCTCTACCCTCAGAGCAAGCTCATTATTTTCCCTCAGCGGCTGATTCAGGCCCCTTCCACCAGCGCCTGTATTCATTTCTTTTCTTCCTCTATTTCTAGCTCTTATAATTGCACAAAGGCTTTACAATGCGATTATAGTCCCGGGGTTTAGACTGCTTTGAAGTCTGTGGTACTGATAGAGATGTGAGACTCTGTGTTTTGGGATAAGGGTACACAATCATTTAAGCAGCATTTTCCATCTTCGTTGGGCCTTATGAGGATAAAATAATCCTTTCAAACCTAATCATATACACAGCGCATATTTACAGCTCTTAGTATGCGGACACATTTGCATAAGTCCCACGCACATTTCTGACAAACTATTTAGTGGAAGTGAACTTTTTTAAAGAGCCCCTATTATGGGTTTTTGAAAATGAGCTTGCATGCATTGTGTAACACAGCTCTAAGTGAAGTGAAATGACCAGCTAAGGCTTAAATCTGAAAGTTCATAGTGTTTAAAACTATTGATTCATCTATAAACGAGTAGACTCATAGTTCTTCAAACGAATTGCCTTGATTACGAGTCTTTAGCTGTTTCGGCATGACATGAACACGAAACATTTGCCCCGCCCATTTGTGCACGCGCAGTCCCGGGAGATTCGAAACCCCTAACCCCGCCCACAAGCAACAGCGGCGAGCAAAAGTTGCCTGATTGGGCGGTTTTAAATTTGATTGTGCAGGTAAAAACCTTTTGGATAGGGTTTGGGCTGGAATCAGTCAGCTACATCTGGCAACACAGAGAAGAGCACTGTGCTCAGCTGGATCTAATTGGAAGTGTGCAGATGAACCAGAGATGAGACTGTGAAGAGTCAGTGGTTGAGGTTTATTTCTGCAGAAATGCCTCAGCATTATAGCCCAGCCTTGTGCTGTGTTCCTCTGAGGAGTGCTTCTGAAATCTACACGCTTACAACGGAGGATTCGCCAGCCGTTTGTTAAAGGAAGGATCAGAAAAGATGTATGCAGGGGCGGACTGGACGTAGGGAGCGATGGGACATTTCGCGGTGGCCTGACGGTGAATCTGGCCTGCAATCCAACAAGTGTGAGTAAGCGCGATTAAAAAGGTTGCCTCATTGTTTTCTCTAGATTGTAAATGATGTATTTAATTGTGTTTTGAAACTTGCAACCGCTTGTAGTGCATCTGGTTAACTTGTATTCTCATATCGCGTCTAAAAGCATGTTGTAAACGTGATGTGTGTTGCTTTGTTTACGGATTAAAATGCGTTTGTGAGCTTGCGTTTCACTGCTGTTTTTTTCGTTGCTATGGCTACATCAGCTCTCCTACACACGTGCGGCGGTCCTGTTTCATAATGGTTCAGCTTTTGCCGCTGTGTGGATTAATACAGAATGTGTGTCACGGTTTTTACTTCTGGTTAAAAATAGAGTAGTATGCTGGGAGACCGGGGGGTTAGTTTCGGGGGTGAGGTGTCTGAAATACGGGCGACTCCCGGGAAAAACGAGTGTTGGCAGATATGCTCACGCACACACTATGACTACTTCAATATTGATAAGCCATGGTAGGCATTCTCTCGCGCTGAATGATGTCTACCAACCGCAACAGACTGGGTCATCAGTCCAAGCATCGCGCTAAGGAGGGGTTTTGGAACAAATGAATCGCTGAACGATTCATATAGGAGTCGCTGGGATAATGAGGTAAAAATAAATGCAAATTATAAGACAATGAAAGTGTTTTTTGACCATGCATGCATATTAGCCTGCTGTTGGAGACCCCCAAAACCAAAATATGACCCTTTTTAATGTATAATAGGAGCTCTTTAAAGACACGATGAAATCCTTTTTGTGGGGTGTAGGTCAAGTGTTTTATAGTTTGCAAGTCTGCTTGTAAAGCTACACTATTTCACTTAAAAATGTTGTGTATATATTGTAAATAAGTTTAAAACAATAAAAATAAGTGGCACGGTGGCTCAGTGGTTAGCACTGTCGCCTCAAAGCAAGAAGGCCGCTGGTTCGAGTCCCGACTGGGTCAGTTGGCATTTCTGTGTGGAGGCTGCATGTTCTCCTCGCGTTGGTGTGGGTTTCCTCCGGGTGCTCCGGTTTGCCCTACAGTCAAAAGACATGTGCTATAGGTGAAATTGTATAACTAAATTGTCCATAGTGTATGTGTGTGAATGAGTGTGTATGGGTCTTTCCCAATACTGAGTGTTTACCCGCTGCATAAAATATATGCTGGAGTAGTTGGCCATTCATTTCACTGTGGCAAACTCTGAAATAGACTAAGCCGAAGGAAAATGAATGAATGATTTGGCAGATCCTGGATCATTTAACCTTGATAACTGATCTCGGGCTAATTTAGTTCACTAAACATGTTCACAAATCAGATTAAAATGTCTGTTCACACTTTATTTTGATAGTCCGTTTGTTGAATTTAAGTTACATTTCGACTAATTCTCTTTACAAGTAGACTGTTGGCTTAGGGTTAGTGTTAGTTGCATCCACTAGTGTGGGTAATTTTCAGTTTATTTGGACCCAAGAAATAGCACTAATATATATATATATATATATATATATATATATATATATATAT
>CAIGQQ010004261.1:1809692-1824793 GCA_903798035.1 Danio albolineatus
ATATACTTTCGTAAGGAGCTGAGCCCCCCTAAAATGAAAATCCTAAAACTGCCCCTGGCTTCAAACATTTGAAAGGGTCCAAGTTAGCTTTTATTAGGGCTCCCACACTTCTTGACAGTATTTAAAAGCACTTGAATTTCAGACATATGGAATCAAGTTCTGGAAACTACTTGTAAACAAACACAGGTCCTTGAAATTAAATTTGTTTATGGTTTGATTTCAGCATCAAAAACAGAATGAAAGAAGTATAAATCTTAAATTTAAGTTTTAATTGTAGCTTCAGTTTCCTTTTCTTAGCTGACAGGAGTGGTACCAGGTGTGCACTTCTGCTGCTGTAGCCCATCTGCCTCAAGGTTTGACATGTTGTACGGTCAGAGATGCTCTTCTGCAGACCTCGGTTGTAACGAGTGGTTATTTGAGTTACTGTTGCCTTTCTCCTCTGACCTCTGGCATCAACAAGGCATTTGCGCCTACAGAACTGCCGTTTACTGGATATTTCCTCTTGTTCTGACCATTTTTTGTAAACCCTAGAGATGGTTGTGTGTGAAAATCCCAGTAGATCAGCAGTTTCTGAAATACTCAGACCAGCCCGTCTGGCACCAACAACCATGCCACATTTAAAGTCATTTAAATCATCTTTCTTCCCCATTCTGATGCTTAGTTTGAACTTCAGCAGATCATCTCGACCATGTCTACTACATGACTAAATGCATCGAGTTTAGAAATTTCCGTTAACGAGCAGTTGGACAGGTGTACCTCATAAAGTGGAGTGTATTGTGTATATACTGTTTTTACATGCATACATTTGCATTTATTAGGTTTGTTAAACATCTGCTATTGTGACCAGTACTAGTCATGTTTTCATGAAAGATTAAATTAAATTGAATTTTTTTGGGTGGAAAGCAGCTTAAAATACAGCAGGCTTGCATTACCAGACAAGAAATTATTCCACACTGAATTGTTTCAGAATGCTCTTCAGTGCCGACATTTGCTCTGAGCTCAGATGAGAGATAATCAGAATCATGGTAGGGGCAAGCATACACCTCCAACCCCTGCCAGACAAGAGCCGGTTGACTCTACACGGGTTATAGTTTGGGATGAGGATGACTAAGACCACTGAGTGTTTGGTACTTCAGCTGTGAAGAGCAAACTATGGCACTACAAACTGATGTGCTTTTCTTGGAATGGAAAAAGTACTATGATTATTTTCTTATAGCATTTATTATTCTACAAACTATTTCTTTTTTCGATGTTTGGACTGTAATGTAAGTTGGATATATTGTGCGTATGTGCTAGTGTCACAGAATAGCATCGGAATACTAACCATGAACACCTGATCATGATTCCATTAATCACCTGCACTGCACATAAAGCCTCGGTCACATTATGCTGCGTTCACACCAGATGCGGTAGACTTGCATGTTAAGTCAATGCAAAGGTGCGAATAGGCATCCTGCAGCATGATACGTGCGAATTGAGCGTTTTGTGCGTTTGACGCGCATATCACACCAGTTCAAAAATCTGAACTTCAGCGGACATTCGCGTCACATTAACCAATCAGGAGCTTGCTCTAGTGGGGGTGTGATTATGACGTAGCGCCTGTTGTTGGTGTCAAGGGGGAAATCCTCCTGCCGCCACCGACAACAGTTCATCAAACTGGGCTTGGCTCAGTCAGAAGCACCGCTGACACTTTCCATCAGGTTACGTTTCTGGAGGAGTTTATGAACTTGTAGAGCTAAGTGCACCTCTGAAAGAATCTAGTGGACTCAGATACGGCTTTTCAGCCTTCATAAAGCACATAAACACAGCTATTTTCAATGTAAAATCCTTTAGCCATTTAGCAATAAAGCTAGAGTCACCAGGCCATAGACAGAAGCCCTGCCCATCATGCGAATCCGCGTCTGTTCTCAAGCGAATTTGACGCGTGAATGAAGCAAGTAAACTTAAATGTTCACGCGTATATTTACAAGCGAATAGAGCGATTTTTCTCCACGAGCTTGCGTTTCTGGTTTGACGCATTTGCGTGAATATGTATGGTAGTCTATAGGGAGAAAAGTCCAGTAAGCCACTATCACAATGCACGGATTTGACGCGTGAATGAAGCGAGTAAACTCAAATGTTCACGCATCTATTTACGAGAGAATATCGCGATTTCCCTGCGCTTGCCCTGTCTGGTGTGAACACAGCATTAGAGTTTGAGTATACGAAATTCTGTCATTTGGCGCTGTGAAAAGGGGCAGGATTAAACGAGATGATTACACGTTTAAAAACCAAGCGATTTGGGCCATATTTTAAATTTCTATCCAGAGAGGTCATGTTTTGATCTTACGCAGTCACACGTTACGATTTTCGCAGGCCAGTCTTAAAGCTTTAACTTTGCACCGCAGCGAACTGCGAAAGTTGTCACACGAGCTTGCGTTTCCGGTCTGACGCATTTGTGCGAGTATGAAGGGAAGTCTATGGGGAGAAAAGTCCAGTAAGCCGCGGTCACAATGCACTTTTTTGGTCTATAGACTTCCATTCACACACAAGCGAATGCAACAGACTGAAAACACAAGCTCGTGCAACAAGTTTCGCAGTTTAGAGGTCCGTTCTTCATATCTCGCTTAAACGATCTAAGATTACTTGACAGATCCTGGATCTTTTGATCTTGCTAACTGATCTCTGCATAATTTGGTTCTTCAAACATGTTCGCGAGTCAGATTAAATTGTCTTGATTGAACTGATCTGAGATCGCTGCGTGGGTTGTGAAGAACAGATCTATCGATCGACGAAGTCATGATCAGCAATTCAACGATTGGCTGACGGCACAGCAACGTAATGACATCATCTGATTAATATTCAATTGTCCATGTCAGCAAAATGACATAAAATCCGTTATAAATGGTTTGTTAAATATGATACGCAAATATTTTGTGCGCTGCAAATTTTACACTTTCATTTGTCAAGAGTATTTAAATTTATTCAATTTATTTAGTTTTACATTAGATCGGATTTTCTTTATTATAGTAGCCTATAGGCCTTTTCAAGTTTCTTATAGGGATGAGTGGATCGATCCTAAAGAATTTGAGTATTGGTATTGATATCGAAGATACTTGTCTTGAAATAATTGGTATCGGATCGAAAACAAAAATATTGGAATCGCCCATCCCTAGTTTCTTAATTGGCTTAAGGAATTTAAATTTATTTTGCATCAAAAAAGCATTCTGATATTGGTATAGGTGTCTGCAACTCTTGCGAAGCATCAAGTCACCGTCATTTTAGCTGTCAAAACATGTGCATGACTGCATGAATTATTATTCCTTTATAAAAAAAACAGTCGAATATCGTGCAGGTCTATTATCATACAGAAATTGTACTAAAGCTGGGTCGGTAAAATACTACACGTTTGTATCTTAAAAGTCTATATTAATTTATGTTCTCTTTGATCCCCTTAAGGAGAACCACCCCGTTTTTGTATTTTTGTTTCGGAGTGTAGATTGCAAACGTTTTATTTATATGTTTGACAACTCAACAATGTTCCACAGGGGCCAGAGTGGTACATGTTCTCCAACAGCACAGAAATCTGTGACAGTGCAGCTTATACTCATATAAAATAATTAATTTTCAACACCATCACAGGTTGTCTTCAAACACAGGTCAGGCCATTGATGATCATAGGGAAGGTTTTTGGCATCTCAAAGGAAGGAAGCGCTGCTTGATGAAGCAATATGACTGTCACATCGAAACAAACAACGATTGCAGCATTTCATGTTCTTCACAATGTCTGTGAAATTTACAATCTGCGATATGAGGAAGACACTGATGCAGTAAATTACTTCAGAGTCAAATGTCTTTCAGTGAAACAGCCATGCCAACTCAATTAGAGATGCCCTATGTTCCTATTTTTCAAGTCTTCAACTTTAGATTGCTTCTTTTTTATTCTCTTTGGATGCGCTATTAAAACAGATTGTTCTCTGAATTTGTACATGATTTTGTATGGTTTTGAACTCTAACTTTATGGGCGCCACGGTGGCGTAGTGAGTAGCACGTTCGCCTCACAGCAAGAAGGTCACTGGTTCGAGCCTCGGCTGGGTCAGTTGGCATTTCTGTGTGGAGTTTGCATGTTCTTCCCATGGTCGCGTGGGTTTCCTCTGGGTGCTCCGGTTTCCCCCACAAGTCCAAAGACATGTGATACAGGTGAATTGGGTAGGCTAAAATTGTCCGTAGTGTATGAGTGTGTATGGATGTTTCCCAGAGATGGGTTGCAGCTGGAAGGGCATCCGCTGCGTAAAACAAATGCTGGATAAGTTGGCGGTTCACTCTGCTGTGGCGACCCCGGATTAATAAAGGGACTAAGCCGAAAAGAAAATGAATGAATGAATGACTCTAACCTTATTTAAAAGTGGTGAAATTGTTATTTAATCAAGGTTAATGGATGAAACTGATTAAATAAACATCTATAAAAAGACACGCTTTGGTTTTCTACTCTATGTATTCATACTATTGCTTTTTGTTAATGTTTATATAATTTATTTGACAGCTTATGTTACAGGGATATTTATTAAAGCTATGTTGCCATTATACACTTACCAGCCACTTTATTAGGTACTAGAACTGGGTTGGACCCCCTTTTACCTTTAGAACTGCCTTTAATCCTTCGTGCCATAGATTCAGCAAGGTACTGGAAATATTCCTCAGAGATTTTGGTCCATATTGACATGACAGCGTCATGCATTTGCTGCAGATTTGTAGGCTGTGCCTCAACGATGCAAATCTCCCGTTCCACCACATCCCAAAGGTGCTCTATTGGATTGAGCTCTGGTGACTGTGGAGGCCATTTGAGTACAGTAAACTCATAGTCATGTTCAAGAAACCAGTCTGGTTTGTGTGTATATATATATGAATAAATATATTTGAATATATATAAATATATGAATATATATATATATTCATTTTCTTTTCGGCTTAGTCCCTTTATTAAACTGGGGTCGCCACAGCAGAATGAACCACCAACTTATCAAGCATATGTTTTATGACAATTTAGCCAACCCAATTCACCTATACCACATGTCTTTGGAAACCAAAACCGGAGCACCCAGAGGAAACCCACGCAACCACGGGGAGAACATGCAAACTCCACCAAGAAATGCCAACTGACCCAGCCGAGGCTCAAACCAGCGGCCTTCTTGCTGTGAGGTGAATGTGCTACCCACTACGACACCGTGGCACCATATATACATATATATATATATATATATATATATATATATCTTGCGGTTTATTTTTCAAAAATGCTAGGGCCCCATACCTGGAATTGCTTAGGGCCCCATGTCACTAAGTCTGGCCCTGTATACATTACACAAACAGATGGGATGGATCCTCTTGATTTTTAACTAAACTTGCCATCTGCTATTTATTAATTTTTCTCTTTCAAAATTTTTATTGAAAATCATGAACCTTGCCTAAGTCTTTGTTTATATCAGGTGCACAATGCACCTGCCATTTTTTTCTGAGACTAAACTAAACCAATCCTGCTCGTCGTTTTATTGACAGTCGTAGAGTTTAATTTCCAAGGTAAATGTTTCCCATAGCTAGCTTCTAAATAATCTCCTGAGAGCTCTCGACTTGCTCATGTTAGTAAAAGTTTGCTCATGTTAATAAATTGGCAAATACATTTGTTGGCGTTTTCTGAATTCCACAGAATATAAAATTATTCATAATCGCTGTGAGGAAACAGGTGTGCTTTGGTCATTTGGCTTGGATGGTGTTTTCGTTGGCATGGTATTAGCTGACATTTGAACATTCACAAACAGCTTGCAAAAACTAATATTTAAATCAGCGCCAGTTTGTTCTGCCGTGTTTTACAGACACTGAGCTATAAATGTCAACAGCTGCATGTCATTAAGTGCACACACCAGGACACGCGTATGCTTCATGTGCCCATGCAAATACAATACCTGACAAAAGCCTTGTCAAAAGCAACAAATAATAACTTAACTTCTAGATGATCATTGGGTGTCAGAAGTGGCTTATATAAAAGGCAAAGACCTCTAGATTACGTTTTTTTTAGCATATATATATATATATATATATATATATATATATATATATATATATATATATATATATATATATATATATATATATATGATCATGCCTTGATTTTTAATTATTTAATTAGGACAGTAAGGTCTGACGTTGCTTAGAAACAAGTCTTGTCACTCATCAGAAATTGTGTACAGAATATAAAGTCATATGGCAGTGGGAAAAAAATGAATATTGTGTATGACTCCCATGAGCTTGGAGGACTGCATCCATACATCTCTGCAATGACTCAAATAACTCATTTATAAAGTCATCTGGAACGGCAAAGAAAGCGTTCCTGCAGGACTCCCAGAGTTCATCAAGACTCTTTATATTCATCATTAATACCTCCTCCATCTTAGCCCAGACATGCTCAATAATGTTCATGTCTGGTGACTGGGCTGGCCAATCCTGGAGCACCTTGAGCTTCTTTGCTTTCAGGAACTTTGATGTGGAGGCTGAAGTATGAGAAGGAGCGCTATCCTGCTGGAGAATTTGCCCTCTCCTTTGGTTTGCAATGTAACGGGCAGCACAAATGTCTTGATACCTCAGGCTGTTGATGTTGCCATCCATTCTACAGATCTCTCGCACGCCCCCATACAGTTAGGCACACTTCCGTTGATGTCTTCAATCTGGCAACCTGCGCTTGCGTGTGTTTTGAAACTGTAGTGCAATATCTAGTTCAACCACTGGGTGTCAAACTTACAATACTCACCTTTAAGGGGAAACGCACAATAATGTGGGATGTCATATCGAATTCATTTTAAATTCTAGTGACATGTTAGCAACTCTTTCATGACTTAACTGTATTGTACTCTACTGTCATGACAGCACTTCCCTAAAGAATTGCTAGACAAAATGCCTAGAATCATACTGGGCTTAACAGGTTCTTTTTTTTCTTAAAGTGTGTGTATCGTTGAAGTCTTTCAAACTATTTTTTTTTTATGGAAAAGTGCCACTCATGTTTCCTTAATGGAATTCAACCCTGTAAAGTTTGCTTCAAAAGTCAGTTTTCTAGTAGCAATCTCCACAGTCCAAAGCGCATACTACAGCGTGTCTGAATATATCCACCTAAATTTAGGAGCACTGTTTGCACTTGACCATGGCAAGTGCCCCAGTTTCTCAAACAACTCCAGTAGGCATTTCCAAGATGCCATCTGCTCCTCCTGAATTCTGAATTTGCATTCACAGAAAGTTTTAAAAACCATTTGTGTGAATATTTAGAGGGCATTACGGTGGCGTAGTGAGTAGCACGTTCGCTTTACAGCAAGAAGGTCGCTGGTTCGAGCCTCGGCTGGGTCAGTTGGCATTTCTTGGTGGAGTTTGCATGTTCTCCCCGTGGTTGCGTGGGTTTCCTCTGGGTGTTCCGGTTTCCCCCACAAGTCCAAAGACATGCGGTACAGGCGAATTGGGTAAGCTAAATTGTCCATTGAGTGTGTATGGATGTTTCCCAGAGATGGGTTGCAGCTGGAAGGGCATCCGCTGCGTAAAACAAATGCTGGATAAGTTGGCCGTTCATTCCGCTGTGGCGACCCAGGATTAATAAAGGGACTAAGCCGAAAAGAAAATGAATAAATGAATATTTAGACTCAATATATCAGGAATGTCAATCACACAAAGAAAAACTCTGAATTCTAATTTCGTTAGCAGCTCTTCTGAGTCTTAGCAGCAGGACATTGTTCCCTTATTACTGCAGTAGTCACAAAAAGCACGATTTATTTCATTCTCGATGCTCTGGCATATTCTGGTTTCATCATCTAGCATTTGCCTGAGGTCAGTTTGTGCCAGACTGGACTGTGAATGTATGTAATAAGAATACAAGGACAGCACTCAGCCAAGACTTAACCTAAAACCCTGCTCACATTGTGTGATTTCATCTACGATTTGATCATCTGAGACGAATTTGGAAAATCCTAAAATATTTTTGTAATCCTAGGCTAAAATCTGTGATCACTGGTTTGACGTGTTCACCAACACCTGCTTAATGGTCAACCCAGGCTCATTCTGAAAACATTCATTCATTCATTCATTTTCTTTTCGGCTTAGTCCCTTTATTAATCCGGGGTCGCCACAGCGGAATGAACCACCAACTTATCCGGCATTTGTTTTACGCAGCGGATGCCCTTCCAGCCACAACCCATCTCTGGGAAACACATTCATACATTCTCATTCACACACATACATACACTATGGACAATTTAGCTTACCCAATTCACCTGTACCGCATGTCTTTGGACTGTGGGGGAAACCGGAGCACCCGGAGGAAACCCACGCAACCACGGGGAGAACATGCAAACTCCACACAGAAATGCCAACTGGCCCAACCGGGACCTGCCCCAACCGGGGATCGAACCAGCGACCTTCTTGCTGTGAGGCGAACGTGCTACTCACGCGCCACCGTGGCGCCCATTCTGAAAACATACCGCTATATACGTTTCTGGAGAGGGCCAGATACTGTACGTCCCAGGTGGTAAATTATTATTATTATTTTTTGTTTGCAGTTTTTGTGAGATCTCAAATTTCTCTCGCAAGCGAAGTTTCATAAACTAGTTTCGAGAGGAGCACGTGATATGATTAAGCATGCCTGACTACTCATCGGTAATCAGTAATAATCCAATCAGAGCGATCAAAGCTTACTATAAATGGATCATTTTTCCCAACTGCTCTATCTTTGTTTTGGAAGAATCCCCCCTTCCACCCTATCTCCTCCTCCTTCCTCCCTTTTCTAAGGGGGAGCTTTTGAGACCTACCTGATCTCGGATCCCCTTATATGCTTACTGACTGGGTGGGAGCCTTGGGCTCAAGTATCTCCAAGCTCAGGGTTCTCTCCCGGGACAGCATGCCAAACCTGCTATAAACGCTAAGCATATCTAAGTGTGAACTCTTGAAATGCCATTCGTGCTTACTGTTCTCACGTAAATCCACCAGAGGCCGCTGTCAACTGACTGACTGACCTACTCTCCTCCAACCCAATCCATAGTGTTTTCAAAAGGATCTATTGAGAAATTGAGAAGTGGGAGCGGGTGGTGTTGTGGAAGAAAGTGAAGAGTTGGGGGTGGGGTAACTTTTTGGGGTTTACCATTAACAGAAGTGAACCCTTAATTGTAACTCTAAGCACCCCAAGATGTCGTGGGCCCTAAGGTGCATTCACATGAGGCTTCAGCGTCAACGCTTGACAGAGGGTGTGTCTGAAGTTGGGGCTGACGCGATC
Organism: Danio albolineatus; assembly: GCA_903798035.1. NCBI lineage: Eukaryota > Metazoa > Chordata > Actinopteri > Cypriniformes > Danionidae > Danio > Danio albolineatus. The sequence goes on from CAIGQQ010004261.1 coordinate 1,818,970, forward strand.
GTCATAGCAGCGTCAGCCAATGAAATTAGTCAACAATCGGCTACTATCTGAGCTGGTGTATTTGCATACAGCAATCTGATTGGCTGACACTTCCGTCGGCGCTTGAAAAGTTGAGAAACTCCCAACTCCTGCAGCGAGCAACACCACTGAAGCGGCGCAAAAGGATCCACAATGCAGTTCGGCAATGCCTGGCGTCACCCATTTAAAGGGAATGGGAAGCGTTGAAGCTGACACCCCGTGTGAATGGGGCGTTAAAATAATCCAAACTTTCCTCCCCCTCACCCTCACCCACCCCCATCCCTATACCCAAGCGATAGTGTTTTCAAAAGCAATCTGGAAAAAGAAACGCAGTCACGGCCGTGTGATTTCACCACGTTTATTTTTTTGCTTTTGTTTCACCTGGTGGTAGCGCTAAAAGGAACAGAAGCTATCGGCGGAATCATACTGTATCGTATCGTTCGTTTTAAAGAAGAAATGCAGTCATGCGTACTTCTACATAGTTCCTGTTCTCTTGAAATGTAGACAGGGGTACGTATCCACAACGAGCCAGTGTTTAGCACATCTTGATTGCCGTTCAGTATGACATTATGACAACTGAAATCTTAGTGTAACATAGGAGGCTACAATCTTTTAGGACCATTAAAAATCTCATATGGCCCGTTTCCACCGAGTGGTACGGTACGGTTCGGTACGCTTTTAAGGCCGTTTCCATTGGCTAAAAGCGTACCGTACCACTTTTTCGTCACCCTTTGCAAAGGGTACCAAGGGTATTAAAGGGTGACCAAAAGGCGGAGCTAGACACGCAGCTGAACGCTATTGGTTTACAGAGATACGTCATTTGCTTGCACAACAAGCCAGAATTAAAACAAAGGACCCGCCATGTTTAATACACAGCTGAGAGACAATAGACCCAAAAAAAATAAACATATAATAACGAGCCATGCTCCACCCGAGCTCAAACAAACATTGTCGTCGTCTTGAACAGCCAAAAAGCCAAGACGAAGAGCAGATTCTCCCCTGTGCCCTGTATTTTTTTCCGAGCCCGTCTAAAGCGCGAGCAGTTTCGCTTACTTACTTGCGCCCGCGTCAATATTTGAATTAACAAACTTTTTGAGCTGATGATAATAACGTGCGCTTGATTACTGAAGTGCTTTTGAAACCCGATCCTATCGGAAATAGACTAACGGGAGACTGACGCCTGCAAAAACAAAGGAGAAGCTGGAAAAAACAAAGGAGCAAATTATTGTTTCAGCAAACATGAAGAAACTGCTATGTTTAACTATTATCATCATCACCTTCTGGACTATTATAAACTTGGAATGACGAAATTACTCTCTAACAAGAGGCTACATGTGCTGGGGAAGACTACAGACACAGATGATAGGTCTGCACTGACTGTGGGCTATATTTCGTATTGTTTTTTAACCTAAATAAGGAATAAAAGTGTCTGCTGTGTGTAGTTTTTTCTGTAATTGATAACATATCAGAGACTGTAAGGGTCTGTATGTGTTCATATATACTGCATTTATTTATTTCATTTATACAATCGGGGACAGTAGGCTATTTCACATCATTGATCTGCTTATAATCAGATCAGTTTCATAGAAAGGTTAGTAATGAACATTTATACACCAGTGTTTATGTGTATAATAAAGCCTATGTTTTGTGAGAAGTACTTCTCATATGATATGTAAGCGACCCGTAGACATTTCCTCGAGCGAAAATGAAACTTGACTGAAACTTTCTGTCGTACATCACGCCCACCAAAAGAGTACCCTTGTGCAGTGGAAATGCAAGCCTGATAATGGTGACCCGTACCGTACCATACCATTCAGTGGAAACGGGCCAATAGTGTCATCTGGGCTTAAAGCAAAGTTTGAAAAAGATTCATTAGCAATGAGCAAAGCTTCGTATGTTCCACATTGCTCTGCTTCAATCTTCTGTACCTTGAGAAATCGCCAAGCCTGAAATAGCTGAAGTGTGACAGCCACCGTAAGAAACCACACAAAATAAAGAGGACTTTGTTTCATTAGTTTATGTGGTGCGGTTATAAGGTTAACTTGGTGGGTGAGTATGTGTGTGCTGTGAGTGGGAAGGCGTTGTATTGCCTTAAAGCCTCACAGCCTCGGGTATGTTATTTGGACTTGAGAAACTTAATGTCCTCTGTTCTCAAAGTATATTCATTTTTAGCAAGTAATCCCTGCTGTATCTAAGGAAAAGTGTTTGGCTACCAAACATATGCAAAAACCTCTTTAAATAGTGCCGGACAGTAACTACCTGGAAGTATGTTTTGCATTACTTCTGTACTTAGGTACGCTTTAGGTAACACTTTAAGCCACAATTCATGCTGTTAACAAACCATTAACTGACACTATTACCTTATTTGCTCAATAAACTGATAATTAGCTGCATATTAATAGTCATTAATGTAGTAGTTGGGTTAAGGTATTAGGTTAGGACTTCTCTTGCTCTCGACAACCTCTCTCTCTAGGACTGCCAGAGGGAGTATACCCTATATACTGTCATGGGTCAGGTTTGATCAGGGCTTCTCTGTCTCAATCTGTTGTATGCTTCAGCTGTTACCTCTTACAAAAAATAAGCTTTGGTGCGCATGCATTACTCACCTGTTGCTATTTGATCTGATTCTCTCTTCTTGCCCTGTCTTGTTACTCACTGCCAAATTATTGTGTTCATTAAACCTTACGGACACTCTCTTGCTCAACAATTCCTTAAGAGACTTTTGCATTTCTTAAATCCAGTCTAGTCTAGTCCATTTTCTTAATTTATTATTTAATTTATTTTGCTAACCTGTGATCTGCGCAGATGCCTCGCTGTTTAATCCAGCCCCAGCACTCGCTCCGCTCAGAGGGCGCAGAGGTGGAATTTCTGTTGCATTCATCCAGTCTGCGTCCCCCCACTGGTGGTCGGCGAATGGCAGCTGCCTTTGTTCTTCTTTATATTAAATAAACTCATTTGAACGGTTTACCTCTCTGTTGTCTGTCCGAGCATTAACAGCGTCACCGCGCTATACACATTTCCTTGGGAGTTTCATGTAATTTCGTGTTTCATTCTTAATTTGTCAACTTTAACTGCAGTTTGGCACTTTTACTTTCATCCAGGAACATTTCATGAATGGCCCCCGTGACAAACGAGATACTGGATGCGAGGAACTGCTGAAAGAGTAGTTTTGATGGAATTTTTTATACCGCACGCCGAATGAGAGAAGAGAAACCTGCGTATTTCTCGGTAACTTAGATGCACTCGGTAGGTGCAGAGAATAGTGTCAGACAGCTATGTGTATATAGACTATGCTGTCACAAAATGCGGCAAAGAACATTCACAATTTTGTCATGCTGCATAACAGTTACAATGTGAATCAATAGTTTTGCTCAAAATTATAATTACATTGACTTAATAATAATAATTACATTGATTTAATAATATTAATAATATATATTTTTTAAATCGGTTTTTTGATTATTTCACAAAACAAAATGTTGTAACACAGGCTCATTCTGAAAACGTAGCTTTATATACATATCTGGAGATCACGAATTATGTACCCAGAAGTACGTACCGCTGCATTTTGTCTTTAAAACGAACACTATTGGGTGGTTTGACCCTGTTCCTTTTCGCACTTGCAGCTAACCGATTATCTCTATATGGACGGCTTTATTGCTGTTACCAGTTTGTCCAGTGGCACGCAGCGTACGTAGGCGGACTTGAGACACAGAGGAATTGACCATGATGATGGGATTTTGTTGTGGTCAACTCCTCTCTGCGTCTCAAGTCCGCCGACGAACACGGCGAGCTAACGGGACAAACTGGTTGCAGCGGGAAAGGAGGCAAGCGGTCGGCTGGTAAGCGTGAAAAAAAGGGTGTCATACCGCCCCAGAGCGTCCGTTTAAAAAGTTAAACGCAGCCATACGTACCTCTGACCGCGTAATATGCAGTCTCCAGAAACGTTTGTGGGACTACGTTTTCAGAATTAGCCCGTGTTGATTACATTACATTACATTAAACTCTAAAGAAAATATTTTGACGAAAGCTAAAATCTCGTAACCACTGACTTCCACAGTAGAAAAAACTAAATACTATGAAAGTCAATGGTAGGTTTCTTCAAAATATCTTCATTTGTGTTCAGCACAAGAAAGTCAGATGTATTTGGAACAAGTAAAAGATGAGTAAATGATGACACCGTTTTGGGTGAACTTGGATTCAACACCCCATAAATTATAAAACTGCTAAAACCAAAAGTGTCTCTAAAAATGATAATTTAGTCACAGGAAACAGCTCGTGGAAGAACACAGACTGCCTCTGTTAGACTTTCACTTAAGCAGAATATCTCGGTGGAGATCGTTTAACTACCTCTTACACTCTTCAAAATACATTTAGTCATTTAGCAGATGCTTTCAACCCTGAGTTTCAACCCTAATTGCAGCTAAAGATGTGATTTAAATGCAAAACCAACGTCACCTAAATAAGTTAATGAATAATTCCTTATTTCTAAGAAAAACAATTAATCAAAGCAAAACAAACAGACACTTAATATAAAATGTAACATTCACGCACTATGTATCGATGTCCACACTGAATGCTGAGATGACTATGAAGGAGGTTTTACCGCAACGACATAAAAGAACCATTTTTGTTTTTCGAAAGTACCTTTCTGTCAATAAATCCTAAAAAAATAATTTTAAAAAAATCATATTTTACTTTGTATGAAGAACATTGAACATTTATAAATCTTTGCCAATTTAAAGAACTTTTGTGGAAAAGAAAGGTTCTCACTCACTTTGCTTCGGCTTAGTTCCTACTTAATAATAACTAGTAAAGTAAAGTTCATAGTCAAACTTGGTGGTGTCTTGAGAAAGCCTAGCCTGAAGGTGTGAAGTAGTTTAAAGGTGCTGTATGTGAGTTTTTGACTCTTCTAAAGCATAAAAATACCATGATATGTTTGTAGATATTTAAAGGGCCACGAAACCCCCCAGTCTCAGCAGGGTGTTTTCACACCTCTAGTTTGAAAAAGCTCAGGAAAGTGGGAGTTTCGGAAGAGGGAAAGAGGGAAGGTTTTGCATAAAAATGGGATTTTCACAGAGGCACAACAAACACACAGATGCAGGGGAGAAAGACAATGACTGTGTTTACATGGACGTCAGTAATTGAATTATTTGCCAAATTATTAATTTGTCGACTTTAACAGCACTTTCACTTTAATCCAGAACATTTCTTGCATGTCCCCATGACAAAAGAGATGTGAGAAACTGCTAAGAGAGCGTTTTTAATAGTGTTTGAGATCACGCGGCGTATGAGAGAAATAAAAAACCCTCCGCATCTCTCGGTAACATGCTTTTGGTAGGTAGCGTCAGAAAGCCGTGTGTGTGTGTATACACTATCCTGTCACGATATGCAGTGGTGTTTATATGTTTACACTCAGAGAGCAGCATCTACAGCAGATCTTTCAGTCTATAATACTGTAGTGATGTTAGCGTGCTGTAAACTCAGTAACAGTTCTAATCATTTTGACTAAGGTCTGTCTATGCACACTGAAACAGCACTGCTGACGAAACCAATTAACTTTTCCATCTGAATAAACAAACAAAGAGCACAGACCGCGTACTTACCAAAGACAGGACAATCAGCAGGAACTGGAGCTGTGTATTTTTTTAAGAGGAGACGAGCGGCAAATCCGGATTTTACCATTTCTAGATGCAGAAAGCTCTCGGGTAACACATGCTCCTTACAAACGCATTTCGACTACGCACGCGACTCCAGCTGCGCTCTCATAGCAGGGAAATGGGCCTATGTATATGTATATGTATAT
>CAIGQQ010004261.1:1829335-1850265 GCA_903798035.1 Danio albolineatus
ATATATATATATATATATATATATATATATATATATATATGCGTGTCTGTGAAATTGTAAAATTTGGCCCAGGACAACATCTTGTTTTTTGCATCTGGCCCTCAGCCCAAAAACTTTGGACACCCCTGCCATAGCGGAATGAACCTCTAACTATTCCAGCATATGTTTTACGCAGTGGATGACCTTCCATCTGTAAGCTGATACTAAGAAACACCAACACACTCTCGCACTGATATGCTACGGCGAATTTAGTTTATTCAATTCACTTATACTGCATTATACTTTGGATTGTGGGGGGAAACAGGAGCACCCAGAGGAAACCCACGTAAGCACTGGGAGAACATGTAAACTCTACGCAGAAACGCCAACTGGCCCAGCCGAGAGTCAAACCAGCCACCTTCTTGCTGTGAGGCAACAGTTGCTAACCACCGAGCTGCCATGCCACCCTGCCCCTGAATTATGCTAGGGAAAAGTGGAGGAGCTGCGGTGGATGGGGTGGATTTTTCAAGACAAAGATTAATATGGAAGAAAATCTGGTTATTTACAGTATTTGAATTTTGGATTTAACTGATTGGAAACTCTTTAGAGAGCTAACGCAGAATTAACCGTGGTCAATCATAAGTATGTGATCCTCTCAAAATTAGTTTAGAAATAAACTTCACATTGTATGTATTTTTTTTAAAAAGGAGGGGATGAAAACAAAAAAAATTTGGAAGAAAGAATAGTTATATTTACGTAGTCTGACTTGGATTCTTTGAAATATTCTTTATTACCGGTGTACACGTTAAGTCACACTGGCTAAATGATAGTTCACCTCAAAATGAAAATTAAATATCAAATTATTCAATCTCATTCTGTTTTGAACCTTAATGAGTTTTCTTCTTCTGGTGGTCACAAAAGCAGATACTATGGAAAATGGTGGTTGCTGGGAACCATCGACTTCTAGAGTAGGGGGGGAATAAAACACATTTTCCAAGTGTTTCACAGAAGAAAGAAACTCAAGCAGGTTTGAACAAGGGACGAGTGAGTAAATGATGCCGGAACTTTAAGGAAGTTTAAAGTTCAGATTTCAGTTTTGTGCTTTTAAAATGGCAAAAAGTAAATAAACAGATCTTATATATTCCCTATAATCCTGTATTACCGTCCATACTAACATCCAACATGCACTTGTGATTAGTAGTTTTTATCACATTGCTCAACAGTCAAGTCTTCCTCAAACAAATATTGTTCAGTAAGATTTAGTGGATCAGTGTGGTGTGTAGCCAGCGCTAAGACTGTCACTAGATCTGCGGCATGAACAAATATGTTCTTCAAGATTCCTCCAAGACCAATTAATCAGCCGGAATTGACTAGACGACACAAGCACTTCACACAGAGCCATATCAGGAGATTGACAAAACAAAGCCGCTTGACCTTGTTGACTCTCCTAGCATCGCAGACATCATGAAATACAATCATTTCCCATTGCACCCTGTCTCCAACCTTGACTTTTTATAACCTTTTAACTGCATATATCAGTCACGTAATTTATGTGTGTTCTTTCAGTGTTCAGATTGTAGAGACGTAACGATGCAAACACCGAGAGCTGAGTCGACACCTGTGATCAGAATCACCTTGATCAAGAGCCATTTTGTTCTCTGACCAAAATCAGAAGGTCAAGCCATTTTTGTTATCAGCCTCATGACTGGTTCATCATCAGTTAAGTGTCATCAGACCTACTATCCTGATCAAGTTAACTCAAGACGAATGAGTAACTGATAACGAGAACCCTTTTCTTAACAAAGAGCTCGTGTTTAACCTCAGGAAATGCAAGACAGAGAATCGACTGACTTTGGTCCAAAATCCTCCCTGAATCTTATAAACTATCACCAAACATTAAAGTTCATCAGATCATCCTCAAAATGATGATAGCGGACTTTAAATGAAAGGTCATTTTATTACTCTTGTATGATACTCTCATTTTGGAGTCAACAGCACTGTATGTTCAAACAAGCGCTGGACGATTCGTTTGTTCAGTTCAAGAGAGTTGATTCTTTTGAAGCCGCTTTCAATTTTGTTATATTCCCTTTGAGCTAATTTTAAAGTTAAAGCACTACATATTTATTTATTACATGTGCGAAGCTGCAAAGGTAATTTCAGTAAAGCTATTACCAAACAATCTGCTATAAGTCTGAATTATCCCCTAAATACTCATTAATAAAATCCAGTGTGACCGTGGGTCTCCTCACCATCCAAAGACATGCATTCATTTATTCATTTTCTTGTCTGCTTAGTCCCTTTATTAATCCAGGGTCGCCACAGCGGAATGAACCGCCAACTTGTCCAGCATTTGTTTTATGCACCAGATGCCCTTTCAGCTGCAACCCATCTCTGGGAAACATCCATACACACTCATTCGCACTCATAATGCGAACTACGGACAATTTAGCCAACCCAATTTACCTGTACCACATGTCTTTGGACTTTGGGGGAAACCGGAGCACCCGGAAGAAACCCACGCAACCACGGGGAGAACATACAAACTCCACACAGAAATGCCAACTGACCCCGTCGAGGCTCGAACCAGCGACCTTCTTGCTGTGAGGCGAACGTGCTACTCACTACGCCACGGTGGCGCCCCAAAGACATGCAACTTAAGGTAATTGACTAATCCAGATAGGCACTATAGACATGCTACTAGTAAGTAGTTATCTTTTAAGAGCAATCACTATTTGTTCATTAGCTACTAGCAGGGGAGTTCTCCAGATCTACCTGAGCTCAAACTCCCCTCTCGTCTTGTAACTGGAGGGAGGCCCGGGCTCGAGGATCTTATGAGCTCTCAGCTCTCTCTCAAGACAGCATGCCAAATAAGCTTTATAATCAATTATCAGCTAAGTGTGAATTCTTGAAAGTAGATTCATTTAGATTTAGACCAGGACATATATCGATAAAATAGAGCCCGCTGTTTTTCACATACTAAATAATATGGATGTCATTTGGGATGCTCTTTTTCTGACCATCAGCTGATCTGCATTTAAAGCGACACCGGATTAATACCTGACCTCGCACATAAAGCAAGAGCCACCATCTCAGTTAGAGGCTGAGCCCCCTAAAACCGAAATCCTACAATCACCTCTGCACCCAACGCAGGGTTCGACACGGCGGTGATGTGTCAGAGTTGTCAAACATGCTGGATGGATTTGGCAGCTCCGCGCAGATCAATAAACGCTAGCAGCTGTGAGCCCCAACACTGCGAGTTTCCTCTGGCATCCACCTGAAAGCTGACAGGCAGAATGCATCCTGCTATCTCATCTCGGCCAGCTCCCTTCTTTAGTTCTCCTGCTCTTATCGCCCATTATTATCAACCCTTTTTTATGCTTTCTCTATTGTCTTTGGAGGACTTCCATTTCCTCTTCTAACTTACTTTCCCCCGTTCTGTATATTGCCTGTCTTTTTCACCAGGAACCTCATCTTCTTCTCCATCTCAGTCAATTTTTCTCTTTCACTTGCTCGAACTAACTTGCAGCAGCTTTCATAAAGCATCGAGGCCGTTGTCATTGTCTCCACAGCTCACCAAGAGACCATGCTGGTCCGTTAAGGCGCTTAGAGATTGAAGAGATTTGCCGAACAGCATTATTGTTTGCTCTGCATGCGCTATTATCTGTTTAAGTCTGACAATGACTTGAAATACTTGTGTTCTGCATTAATAGGAGGTTAGCGCAGTCAGGTAACAGCAGTCATGAGGGACGAATTAGGTCAGGTAATCTCATTTCCTGTTCCTCTACATCTGTCCACGTCCCATTGTGATTTAGCAGGTGAGAAAGAGAGTTGAGCTGGAGCCAAATCTACGGTGGCCGGGAAATGCAAAACAACATTACAAAGTGTGAAACATTTTAAGGAAGCTCAAGACAAATTTACATTTTGGAAAACATTTTTAGCTATCATAAGACAAAATTACAGAGGAAAAACAGTTTTACCAATGACGAAACGAGTTTACATTTTAGAAAACAAATTAACAAAACGCAAAACACCTTTACAAGTCCCGAAACAAGTTTACAAATGACTGATTCTTTACAGAAAGGGATTGTACCAAACACCGGAAGTGACGCGGCGAAGGCGTTATTGTTATCGTCGCTGGTGGTGAGCGCGGTAAATTCGTGTTGTGTAGTAAATAACGTAAATTAAGTTTATGGTGACTGCACATGAAGTGGTGGGCCCCTAATACTACCTCTGGGGGCCCCAAAAATGCATGGGCCCTTAGAACCTTCCTAACTTTTTTCTTATTTATTTATTTATTTATTTATTTATTTTTTAAGTTGATAATATAAAGCACAGTCACTTACATTTAACTGTAAAACGTGGACAAAACCAGAATTGGGATAATTAAAACTATCTACATTTATTATAAGTAAAATTATTGTTAATATTATTATTATTAATATTATACAATTATTATTCTAAATAAATAACAGAAAACCATCCTAAACGTAACTGGAAAACAATGGAAAGAGAAAACTTCAGTAATATTCTAAGATTTCTTAAGAAATATTTTGCGTGAATATTAATTATGATCATTCTATAAAATACAAAAAATATATTTGTTTTATAATTATCTGTTCATCTTTGACCTAAGTCAAGAACAAGAAGTTGCTAAGGTCTTACCTCCCTAAGTCATTATCCCAACCTTTAGCTTCATAGCCATGCTTACTCAAAATAACATCATCATCATCATATTATATAAACTTCCATTTTGTCGACTTGCAAAACTCGCCGCGTGTCAGCCCCTCGTGTCATAAAAGTAACATAAAAAGCTGTTTTTGAGGTTTCACAGAATATAAGCAGCACATATTTTATTGGCATGCATGTAAACAACCAGTGAACATTATTTTACACCTCAACCCTAATGAACATAATTTTTTTTCATTAATCTTTTTATTGTTTTTTTATCATAGATAGAACAAACAAACAAAAAAAGGGCTGGTACAAAAGCCATTTCACAACACACAAACAGTCGGATACAACATAATACAATAGCATAAGAAAAAAAAATATAATTATTGTTATTATTAATATTTTATAAATGAATACTTTACAGAGAAATGTGTAGGCTCCACAAATCGACATATGCCAAACCAATTCCACCTAAAATGAGTTACAAGTCAGCATTACTGATATAAAAAAATGCATTTTCAGCTAACAACTTTTACATTTATTATTTGTCTTTGTACTCCATGTCATTGAGAAACACATACCAAACTTCAAAGATGGCCCGTTCCTTTGGCATCTAAACGAAGAAGTGTGCATTTACTATTTATTGTGTAGAGGTAAGCTGACAGTAGCTCACACTATTGAAAATAATCCATTTTAGCTCAAGATTAATACACAAATCTTTCCATTTATCGTGATCCCGAGGATAGTCCAGCATTATTATTATTATTATTATTATTATTATTAGTGATGGCCTGCTTTTTCTTTTTCTTTTTTTTTATAGAAAAGCACTCGCTGGCTTTTCTCTTCCGTTCAAAAGAAAATGATTAAGGTACGCTAGAGCTCGGAGGTAAACAGCGGGTATTCAGCAAGGGACTAATACACATTAATCTCCTGCTCGAATGCAGACAAAAGAAAAATTCATAGCGTCAAATTAATCTAACCTAAAGCTTAGAAGAACGTCAGATTTCTGCTAATTAAATTTCAAAGGAAGCCAATGGGAACAGCATCCACTTGTAATATACATATATATAAAAAGGTAGTTTTTGTCTTTGAGACTGATAACCTTCTGCTTTACTTTGAGTGTCCTTTAGTAGATAAGACAAGTTCTGGACGTTCTGCTTTTTGACGGTGTACTGAAAGAAAGACCTGAGCTGCAGGCGATGCTCTGGCCCAAATTCATTGTGTCCTAAAAACAAGTATTTGGGTTAGAGAGATCAGAGTGGAACAATCTCACAATGCCTTTTTGTGTGTTTTTTTTTATTTATAGGACAATACACAAAGGAGCAAATTCAAACGTAACAAACGTTTATTGCATGAAAATCAATACAACCATATAACTAACTGCTATTAACTGCTTTACAGACATCAAATCCTGGTTTACCTCAAACTTCCTGAAATTAAATGACGATACAACCGAACTTTTACTCATAGGTACACCATTCACTTTAAACAAATCACATAACTTTTCTATTCGCACAGATGATTCTGTTATTACCCCCTCCATTCAGGTCAAGAGTCTAGGGGTCATCTTCGACAGCACCCTACACTGCACATGTTAATAATGTCACCCGGTCTGCTTATTTCCACACGTTTAGACTACTGTAATTCACTTCTGTTTGGTCTCCCTAATAAAACACTTCATAAATTACATCTGGTACAAAACGTTGCAGCCCGTATTATCACAAAAAAACCCTCTACAGTGAGGGGAAAAATAATTTGAACCCCAGCTGATTATGTAAGTTCGCCCACTTACAAAGAAATGATCAGTCTATAATTTCAATGGTAGGTTTATTTAAACAGTGAGAGACACAACAATAACAAAAAAAATCCAGAAAAATGTTTCAAAAAAAGTTAGAAATTAATTTGCATTTCTATGAATGAAATAAGCATTTGATCCCTTTGAAAAACGTGCTTTAGTACTTGGTGGCAAAACCTTTGTTGGCAATCACAGAGGTCAGCCGTTTGTTGTACTTGGCCACAAGGTTTGCACACATCTCAGGGGGGATTTTGGCCCACTCCTCTTTGCAGATCCTCTCCAAGTCATTAATGTTTCGTGGCTAATGTTTGGCAACTCGAGCCTTCAGCTCCCTCGACAGATTTTCTATGGGATTAAGGTCTGGAGACTGACTAGGCCACTCCATGACCTTAATATGCTTCTTCTTGAGCCAATCCTTTGTTGCCTTGGCCGTGTGTTTTGGATCATTGTCATGCTGGAGTACCCAAACACGACCCATTTTCAATGCCCTGACTGAGGAAAGAAGGTTCTCACCCAACATTTGACGGTACATGGCCCCATCCATCCTCCCTTTGATGCGGTGCAATTGTCCTGTCCCCTTGGCAGAAAAACACCCCCAAAGCATAATGTTTCCACCTCCATATTTGACGGTGGGGATGGTGTTTTTGGAGTCATAGGCAGCGTTCCTCCTCCTCCAAACACAGCGAGTTGAGTTGATGCCAAAGAGCTGGATTTTGGTTTCATCTGACCACAACACTTTCACCCAGTCCTCCTCTGAATCAGTCAGATGTTCAGTGGTGTAGGGATGAAAATTATTATATGCATTTGTTTATATGGCAGAACATGTGTTTTTCCCCAAAGAGGGCTCACACAAACTCCTGATGAAATCAGGAACTGCTTTGTGGACTGTGGGGGTTTAATGATGTAGTCACGTGTCGATTGGTCAGTTTGAATGTCTCAATGTTTAGGCTTTGGTCACATGGTCAAGAAGGTTACAAATAGGTGGGTAAACAAAGCTCTGCCCTCTTTCTTCTCTGGCTCTGGCCTTCTCTGGGCTCCTGCTCTGGCTCTCTATCTCTCTCCCTCCCCCTCTCTCTCTCCCTCTCTCTCTCTCTCAGGTAACTTTTATTTACATTTAAGCTGGGTACAATTATTATCATATGTTTATATCATTTCATGTTTTATTGTTTAATACAGTTATTTGTAACTAATTCAGTTGTAATCGTAGAGAATTATTGTCATTAAATCATCTCATTTTCAAGTATTTGTCAATTACTTTTGATTTAACATCAACATTTAATGGCTCCATATTGCAATACAATATAATCACATAATAGCAACGCTCTCCCACATTTAAAGCTATTAATACTGCCCTTATTTCCGCTTTTGGTATAAGTTTGCAGAAGGATGGTTTTGACTAGAATGTACAGTTTTTTACCATCATACTGATAACTTTTAGTCATTCGGCAGAACTACAGTTCAGAACCGCTGTAGTTAAAAAAACCAGCCTTACAGTGGCAAACTTCAAACAGGCTTTTAGATGGGCTTTCTTGAGCAGGGGGACCTTGCGGGCACAGCAGGATTTCAGTCCTTCACGGCGTAGCATGGGACTATGGTCCCAGCTGCCTTGAGATCATTGACAAGTTCCTCCCAAGTAGTTTTGGGCTGATTCCTCAACATTATCATTGAAACTCCACAAGCTGAGAGGGCTGCCAATGTCAGCTCATTACCTGTATAAGATCCACCTGGGAGCCAGAGATCTTGCTGGCGGATAGGGGATAAAATACTTATTTCATTCATAGAAATGCAAATTAATTAACTTTTTTTGAAACACATTTTTCTGGATTATTTTTTTTTTTTGTTATTGTTGTGTCTCTCACTGTTCAAATAAACCTACCATTGAAATTATAGACTGATCATTTCTTTGTTAGTGGGCAAACTTACAAAATCAGCTGGGGTTCAAATAATTTTTTCCCTCACTGTATCTGTCACATCACACCCATTCTACAACAGCTTCACTGGCTCCCCGTCTTTTTCAGCATTAATTATAAAATACTTCTTCTCACTTTTAAAGCTGTCCACAATCTTGCTCCTCCATACCTCACTAGTCTTGTTCATATCGCCACACCTTCTCCAACACTCAGGTCTTCTTCTTCCATTCACTGCACTCTTCCCCCTGTTCGCCTTGTCACCATGGGGAGCAGATCCTTCAGCCATTCTGCTCCTCAGCTTTGGAATTCACTTCCTCCTGATCTCCGTAATTTAGACTCTCTTTCACAATTCAAAACCAAACTCAAAACACATCTGTTTACAGCAGCCTACTCTCTTTAGCTCAACTGCATTATTTAAATTTGTATTGTGTTCTTTTGACTTTTATATTGTGTTTTTATTTGAACTGACTGTTCTTAATGTCTTGTACGGTGACCTTGAGTGTCAAGAAAGGCGCCTTTTAAATAAAATATATTATTATTATTTATTATTATAACATAAACAAAATGATGGCAGGTACAGCTAGAACGGTAGGTATAGTTAAAAAAAGACAGCAAAGATTATTTGTCAGAATTAGTTTAAATGGGACCTCTTATGTCCCATTTTCTAAGATGTAAAATAAGTCTCTGACATCCCTGGAGTGTGTCTGTGAAGTTTCAGCCCAAAATACCTCACAAATAATGTTGTATAACTCTTTGAAACTGCCCCTTTTAGGCTTTGATTCAAATTGTGCCATTTTAGTGACTGTCGCTTTAAATTTAAATGAGATTGTGCTCTTTTCTAAGGGGGCGGAGCTACAAACGCCTATACTTTAGCATAGTGGCAAATTCAAACCAGTGCTAATGTTATCTCTGTGAAAAACTGAAAATGTCAAAAGAAGTTCCTTAGGAGTAGGCAGTCTGTGGAGACTCCTGTGTACGTTTGTGCGTCCTAAAACTCCAGGGCCTTAGAATCAATATGTTATTTTTGTTGGTTTGTTTCTTTTTTAAAAGTCATGCATGATTGTTTGGGCTTGTAACGTGAAAGTGACGCTTCACCACAGAGTCTTATGCAGGTTGTATTAAACAGGGAGGTCAGGCAAGCACTGGTCAAATCTGGAACAAACAGATGTGTATGGACAATCCAGAGTCGTAGTGGAAATAACAGGCAGATGATCAGCAGGCAGGCAGCTGGCAGCATAAACAAAACAAAGCAACGTATGACACAGAAAGCAAGGCAAGGGAAGACGCATCGTAATGTTCACATTAAGAATACAAGACTCAGCCAGAAAAATAGATCCAGCTGTTTTGGTTATATAGAGTAATATGCAAATATATAGATTTAAAAAAATTCTGTAGAGTTACTTCCATATAATTCAGAAAAAAGTGGACGTGGGGTGACCATATCTGTCAACATTGAATTTGAACATAAGAGATACGCCCACCATAAAAAGGAATAACACCCCACCCCACCACAGCACAAGGCTGGGCTATAATGCTGAGGCATTTCTGCAGAAATAAACCTCAACCACTGACTCTTCACAGTCTCATCTCTGGTTCATCTGCACACTTCCTATAATATCCAGCTGAGCACATGTCTGCTACAGTGCTCTTCTCTGTGTTGCCAGATGTAGCTGACTGATTCCAGTCCAAACTCTATCTAAAAGGTTTTTACCTGCACAATCAAATTCAAAACTGCCCAATCTGGCAACCTTTGCTCGCTGCTGTTGTTTGTGGGCGGGGTTGGGGGTTTCGAATCTTCCCGGGTCTGCACGCATAAATGGGCGGGGCTTATGTTTCGTGTTCACGTCATGCCGAAACGGCTAAAGACTCGTAAGCAGGGCATTTCAATTGAAGAACTATGAGTCGACACCTTTATAGAAGAATCAATAGTTTTAAACACAGTGCACTTTCAGATTTAAGCCTCAGCTGGACATTTCACTTCACTTAGAGCTGTGTTACACACTGCATGCAAGCTCATTTTCAAAAACCCATAATAGGGGCTCTTTAAGATTTTTTTTAATGATACAAAATACTGAATCCTATTGAATATATGTTTTTATTTTATTTGTATCACCCAGGCCACACTTTCCATCAGGTTAATGCACTGCTTTGGGCCTCCATTTGTCTTGAACACATATTAAATGCCATGTTGGCAAAGCCTTGAACTTTTGCTGCTCTAACATTAGCAGGTCAAGGTATATTAGATCAGATCTCTGTACTCGCCAAGCAGAGTGTGAGATGCTGCATAATTCCTGCAGAGGGGGGCAGGCAGGGCATTGATTTTCATGCTTTTGAAAGATTAGTCTGGTAGTCTTGTAAAGGCACTTTTTAAAAATACATTGCAGCTTCCTGGCACTGCGGTTCAGACAAGAAAGAAGGCGACAACAGATGAACAGCGTGGAAAAGTCTGTAATAGTCCTACACAGTAAAACTGACAGTGTTAATTCAACACTGTGAGAGTTAATTTCAGCACTATCCTGGAGAATATATAATGCTCACTGACTAGAGTTAAATTTACACTACTTTCAGTGTTAACACTAGTTTAGTGTTGATTTATTTTACTCAGTGTTAAAAAGTAACTCCGTTCACTGTAGTTTACACTTCTTAAGAGATATTCAGATCGTTTGAGTGTCATTAACATTAAATTAATTTGGTAACACTTTATTTCGATGGTCCATTTGAGTATTAATACACTGTCTAATATCTGTTGATACTGACATTCAACAGACATTTAACTGACTATAAGAAACTTTGCAAGTACATGCTGGATAACTTACACTAACCCTACTCCTAACCCCAACCCCAACCTAACAGTCTACTTATAATCTAATGACAATTAGTTGCAATGTAACTTAAATTTAACAAACGGACCATCAAAATAAAGTGTGACCAAATATTTACTTTTCTTCTCCATCTAATCAAGTTTCTGCTAACATAAAATATTTAGTGCATTTTATTTGTCAAAAGTCAGTCAAACAAACTGTCAATTCAAGTCAACATTAAGTCGAACTAACAGTCAAACTCAGTCAAATTAACTCTCTGTGATTGTTCATTCATTCATTCATTCATTTTCTTTTCGGCTTAGTGCATTTATTATTCCGGGGTCGCCACGGCGGAATGAACCGCCAACTTATCCAGCATTTGTTTTACGCAGCCGATGCCCTTCCAGCTGCAACCCATCTCTGGGAATGAGATGGGTTGCATACCAGAAACATACATTCTCATTCACACTCATACACTACGGACAATTTAGCTTACCCAATTCACCTTATTTCTATTGTTAGTGAAAAAAGTCACCAGTCTTCAAGATTAAAAAAACATTGTGTAGGTTTTTTGTTTGTTTGTTATTATTTGCTGAATGGTGCCTCGATAGTTTTTGACCCTTGAGTCAAAAGAAGGGTTAATTTCAATTTCAGTAAACACTGGAGATTTCAGCATTCTCCCATTCATTTACACAGTAGGGCTGAACGATTAATCGAAAAAAGATCATGATCTTGATTCGACCCTACACGCGATCTTAATTCAGCTTTTTTACGATCCAGTAATATTTTCAAGGTCAGGAGAGAAACGTAAAGACAGACACACAAGTCTTCACAGCAACATGCACAGCAAATGGCATCAAAAGTGTCACATTCTGTATTTATAAGGTACAATTCACCCAAAAATGTCATTTCTGTCCTAAAGGGCACCTAGTTTACCCTTTTTCTAGATTTAATACAAGTCTTTTGTGTGTCCAGAATGTGTCTGTAAAGTTTCAGCTCAAAACACCCATCAGATTATTTTATCATATCTTTCAGTGGTTTGTATTTTATAGCTCTAAACAGCTTGTTGCTTTTTTTTGTGTACGGAGTCTTTAAAGAGCCCATATTATGGGTTTTTGAAAATGAGCTTGCATGTAGTGTGTACCACAGCTCTAAGTGAAGTGAAATGTCCAGCTAAGGTTTAAATCTGAAAGTGCACAATGTTTAAAACTATTGATTCATCTATAAAAGAGTCGACTCATTGTTCTTCAAATGAATCGTTGTTATAACGAGTCTTTAGCCGTTTCGGCATGACGTGAACACGAAACATAAGCCACTAGCTGCGCGCGCAGACCCCGGGAAAGTTGAAACTCCCCGGCCCCGCCCACAGAGAGGAAGAGAAAGTGGAAGACGGCAAGCACTGTATCGCATTCCGGTTAAAATCATGTTACGTTGTGGACGCAGTGCTCTGAAGTGTGAGGGGAAAGTTGTGCTCTTTTCCCTTCCTAAAGATAAAGCTGTGAGAGTCAGTGCGTGAGGCATTTTTGCAAAAATAAACCCCGGCATTAGCCCAGCTTTGTGCTGTGTTCCCTCTGAGGAGTGCTTCTAAAATCTACACTAATACAACGGGGGATTCGCCGGCCGTCATTAATGGAAGGAGCATGGGGAGCACCGGGACGTTTCCCAGTGGCCTGGCAGCTGATCTGGCCTGCCACCGTGAATCTGGCCTGCACCCTTTATCGAACCTCTCCTTCTTCCCTCTATTTCAACGTAAGTGTGATTAAAACTGTTGCCTCGCTGTTTTCTCTAGCTTGCAAATTATGTATTTAATTGTGTTTTGAAAACGCGACGCGTGTCGCTTTGTTTACAGATTAAAATGCGTTTGTGAGCTCGTGTTCCTCTGCTGTTTGTCGTTGCTATGGCCACCATGGGCTGTTCCTACTCACGCGCGGTGGTCATGTGTCATAATGGTTCAGCTTTTGCTGCTGTGTGTATTAATACTGAATGTCTGTCGCTGTTTTTTTAGTTATGGTTAACAATAGAGTAATATGCTGGGAGATTGGGGAGGTTGAGTTCGGGAGGGAGCTGTCTTAACTCCTGTGAAGCGTGTTTCGGGCGCTGCGATCGGACCAATGTTGGCGACCCGGGGGTTTCACAGACCGTACCAAAACGCTGAGGACCGGGGGGTGGTTTTCCGGGAGAAATAACTAATCGGGAGGGTGTCGTTAGATGGGTCTGAAATACGGGCTACTCCTGGGAAAAACGGGAGTGTTGGCAGGTATGCTAACGTATTCACTATGCCGTGATGGGCATTCTCTCGCGCTGAGCGCTGTCGACCAATCGCAACAGACTGGGTCATCGACTCATCGGTCCAATCAGCACAGATTAGCATCGCGCTAAGGAGATGTTTGGGAACAAATGAATCGCTGAACGATTCATAAAGGAGTCGCTGGGATAATGAGGTAAAAATAAATGCAGATTATAAGACAATGAATGTGTTTTTTGACCTTGCATGCATATTAGCCTGTTGATGAAGACCCCCAAAACCAAAATATGACCTTTTTTAATGTACAATATGGGCTCTTTAAGTATAGTCCTCCCCGCCCACCGTTCCTACATGCGTGTCAGCGTGCCTCAGTCTCCACCCTCGGCTGCCTCAGACAACAGACAGACTTGAAGGAAGCAGATCTGACGTTACGCTTGTGAGAAATACCACAGTAAGAACTTTACCAATCGGTATTTGATGCATTTGTTGTGGAGTTGCAACGATGGGTCACACACAATGTCGTTACAAAGTTCACGCACACACAGAAACACACACATACACACACACAGACAGCGCGCCCTTTAGCTTTGCCTTCTTTTTGCACGCAAATGTGACAGGATACAGGTTAATATCCACTGCTGTTTGGATATCTGTTATGTTAATGTACAAAATAAACCTGATTCAGCGTCCACAAACCGGGAAGGGCATCCGCTGCGCAAAACAAATGCTGGATAAGTTGGCGGTTCATTCCGCTGTGGCGACCCCGGATTAATAAAGGGACTAAGCTGAAAAGAAAATGAATGAATGAATGAACATTGACCCTCTAGGATCTAGACTGGTCACACCACTGTGATGGACTGTAGCATACACCCAACTAAAACTGTGCTGTAGAGGTTCATATTTGGCTGATTTTCCTCTGTGTTAGATAAATCCCTGCTGTGAACGGTTTCATGAAGAGACGGAGCAGCATCAGCCATGGCAAAAACATAACAATAATGGGGACATGACACTGCAAATGACGCTTACCATGTTTGAGAGCTCTGCGTGAAAAATCCTGGGGCTTAATCTGGAAGCCCAGCTGCATTTTTTCACAGTGGTGCAATAAACTTCCCACCATGCCACTTATGAACCACCATAGGGAAAATCCACCCCCCAGCGCACTAGTTAAGTGAGGCTTCACACAGTGACTCTCACAAGCTGCTGGAACTGAGGGCTCTCACACACTGTTTCTCTTCCAGGTCTGTACTGTAGCCTCTTCACGCAGGTACGTTTGAGGCAAGAGCAAGGCATAGGTGCTCTCAGAGTTCTTTGAGATCAACAGCACAGAATGAAGCACTTCCAGCTGTGGTGGATGTAGAACTTTTTATGTGAATTGTGAGTATAATGGAATGGAAAGTAATATACAGTGTTAATTTTTTTTTCTCTAGAACTTGGCACCGGGCAGGTAGGTACACCTTACTGGTTCCAGTTTGGATCCCCTCTTGCCATCAGAGCTGCCTTAATCCTTAGTTTAATCCTTGCCTCACAGCAAGAAGGCCACTAGTTTGAGTCCCTGCTGGTCCAGTTGACATTTCTATGTGGAGTCGAAGGTCGCTGGTTCGAGCCTAGGCTGGGTCAGTTGGCATTTCTGTGTGGAGTTTGCATGTTCTCCCCGTGTTGACATGGGTTTTCTCCAGGTGCTCAGGTTTCCCCCACAGTCTAAAGACATGCGATATAAGTGAATTGGGTAAGCTCAATTGCCCATAGTGTATTGCTAAGTGTATGGGTGTTTCCCAGTACTGGGTAGCGTCTCAAAGGGCATCTGCAGCATAAAACATATGCTGTAATAGTGGCTACCTCTGAAACAGAAACTAAACCGAAGGAAAATTAATCAATGATTAAAAACTAAACAAGTGAGGTCCAATCTCGAATGGCACACTTAATGGGTCTTCTGGACTCGCAAAAGTCAATGAGACCATTAAGTAGGTGTCAAACTCAGTCACTGGAAGGTCACAGCCCTGCACAATTTAGATAAACCCTAATTAAATGCACCCAATCCAGCTAATTAAAACCTTTAACAGAGATTATTTTACTGTATGGAGCTCTGTATAAATTACGCTCTGTCCGAAAACACCTAATACTCAGAGTTATTCAGTTACTATTATTCAGTTTTATGACAGGCTTGTGGATTTGTTTGCTTGCCTTACATATTGCACAACTATAGTGATTTTTTATTTAAATTCAATGCTGATGTCTTGGAAATCACTCAACAGGGATGTAGCATGAGGTAGAGTGTATTATTAACCAAGACTTAACACTCTGTAAGCTAATTGAACTATGAGACATGAATAAAAATGTATTTTGTTTGCAGCTCTTTTAATGAGCTTTTAATTAGCATACATGTCAGAGCGTGGCTGCTGATGGCTATTCTGTGTTAAAGGTGCTGTATGTAAGTTTTTGACTCTTCTAAAGCATAAAAATACTATATTTAAAGAGCCCCTATTATGGGTTTTTGAAAATGAGCTGGCATGCAGTGTGTAACACAGCTCTAAGTGAAGTGAAATGTCCAGCTAAGGTTTAAATCTGAAAGTGCACAGTGTTTAAAACTATTGATTCATCTATAAAAGAGTCGACTCATAGTTCTTCAAACGAATCGCCGTGCTTACGAGTCTTTAGCGGTTTCGGCATGATGTGAATACGAAACATAAGCCCCGCCTGTTTGTACACACGCAGACCCAAGAAGATTCGAAACCCCCAAACCCCGCCCACAAACAACAACAGGGGCGGACTGGCCATAGGGAGCTCCGGGACATTTCCCGGTGGCCTGACGGTGAATCTGGCCTGCTATCCAACAAGTGTGATTAAATCGGTTGTCTCATTGTGTTCTCCAGCTTGTAAATGATGCATTTAATTGTGTTTTGTAACTTGTAACCGCTTGTAGTGTATCTGGTTAACTTGTATTCTCATATCGCGTCTAAAAGCACGTTGTAAACGCAACACGTGCCGCTTTGTTTACGGATTAAAATGCGTTTGTGAGCTTGCGTTTCACTGCTGTTTGTCGTTGCTATGGCTTCATCAGCTCTCCTACACACGTGCGGCGATCCTGTTTCATAATAATTCAGCTTTTGCCGCTGTGTGCACTAATACTGAATGTGCGTCACTGTTTTTACTTCTGGTTAAGAATAGAGCAATATGCTGGGAGACCGGGGGGTTCGTTTCGGGGGTGAGGTTTCTGAAATACGGGCGACTCCCAGGAAAAACGAGTGTTGGCAGATATGCTCACGCACACACTATGACTACTTTAATATTGATAAGCCATGGTGGGCATTCTCTCAAGCTGAATAATGTCGACCAATCGCAACAGACTGGGTCATCGGTCCAATCAGTGCAGTTTAGCATCGCGCTAAGGAGGGGATTTGGAACAAATGAATCACTGAACGATTCATATAGGAGTCGCTGGGATAATGAGGTAAAAATAAATGCAATTATAATACAATGAAAGTGTTTTTTGACCATGCATGCATATTAGCCTGCTGTTGGAGACCCCCAAAACCAAAATATGACCCTTTTTGATATATAATAGGGGCTCTTTAAGAAAGATGCTGTGAACATAATTGTTTATCTGAAAAACAATGCTGAAGTCAGATATTCTGCTTTGAAAATGTGCGTTACGTGCTGGAACGCCTGTCTTTGTTTATCACCTTTGTAAACCATTTTCCATAAAAGTAAGAATTATTGTCATTTTAAGCAATAATATGTCAAAATTAAGTGAGTTTTTCCTTAAAAATATTTAAAAACATGAAGTTAGCTTCCACTGTTATGCTGATGATACACAACTTTAAATTCCTCTCAACCTGATCATTTGTATGAATTTACTAAATGAACAGGTTGTGTAGCTGATATTAAACATTGGATGACTTATAACTTCTTATTACTGAATTCAGATAAAACTGAGGTCTTGCTTACTGGACCCAAAAACCTCACAACCAAAAACCTAGAACACTGTTGGCCTAATTAACAAACTTCAGCTAGTTCAAAATGCAGCTGCAGGAGTGCTTTCTAGAACAAAGAAATATGATCATATTACTCCAGTTCTTTCATCATTGCATTGGCTCCCTATTAAATATCGTATAAATTTTAAAAAAATATTGACTACCTACAAAGCCCTGAATGGCTTAGCTCTGCGAATCACAGCACATTATGTTAGCTGACCAACCAGAGCCTGTTGAGGGTGGGCCTTTCAGAGGAACTAGGAAATATGACAAGTCATTTTCATGTTAGCAGAGTACTGTATATAATCATAGTAAGATGTATGAAAAAATAACATGATTTTCTACAAGTCAAGCATGAGCACACATTGCGTTGCATCTTATAAACACAACCAAGGCTTAAAAATACACTGTGGACCACCCCTTTAGACAAGCAAAATAAAAGCTTCTGCATTTATTGAACTCCAAGTCTAAAAAATATTGTCTTGTTTTAAGAAACTAAATGTCAAAATTAAGTGAGTTTATTGCTTTAAAAATTACACAAAAATAATTTAATATAAGAGAAGTTTTGTTCATCTAACTGAAAATTTCGATTGCAAATTACCCATTTACACGGCATTTTGTATCCTTACAACGCATGTAAACTACCTTGATGAATGACTGTCCTGTAATCGATTTTTGACGCCAAAAGCATCAATTCGGTGTCATTTTGACATCAAAGTTTTCTGACATAAAATTGATTTGTTTTTTGACATCGTTTTGACACCAAGGTGCCTGCTGGGTGATAGGTCAGTTCTACATGTTTTTACTTGGATTGAGTGCGTTGCAATACTCTATTCTTTTATATATATAAATATAAGTTTGACCTACTTACTTGTTTGGTATTTCAGTCAAGTCAGTGTGTCAGACTCCGAGCAGCTTCCTCCTCTATAAGGGCTTCAGCCACACTTCAGAAAATCTTGTTTCTCAGTGGCAAACCCCCCTGCTGTCAGCAGACTATAATGCGCCATGGAGCAAAGTGTCACAGACAACATCTCTCTCGACCCGTTACAATATCCACAGGGCGCTCAACGTTATGTTTCATCCTCTTCTTAGATTCTCAAGCCAAATGAGTTTATTTGTATTTTGCCTTTTTACAACACATTGTTTTGGTCAAGTGGCTTCAGACGCGTTAATGTTGTGCGTGTTGAAGTAAATTAAATTCTTCTCCTTCTCCCTGAGTGAAAATAAGAGCCTTTCTTCAAGTCCTAATGGTACTGCTTTCGAGTGACAGTTAGTAACACTTTCGCCACCTGCCTATTTCTTTTCACACTACCAGCTGACAGCTTACCTTCATTTGGATGGCTTCTCCGCTGTTACTAGTTTGCCCAGTAGCTTGCCACATACGTCGGGGAACCTGATAAAATAAACAAGTAAATGACATGGTGAGAATGTGGTAAAATGTGAAAAACGTGGTAAAAATCAGGCGGTCATGAGGGCTTTTGTTTTTCTGGATTGCTTTTAAAAAAACTGTCGTTGGGTTATGGAAGGGATGTGATCGGGTCAATTGGGGCTTTTGAAAACACTATCGGTTGGGTTTAGGGAAGAGAGTGGGTGGGGGAATCAGTCAGTCGACAGCGGCCTCTGATGGATTTACGTGACAACAGTAACGGTGCATTCACACGAGGCATTCGTGAGAGAAATTTGACATCTGAAAAAGCGTACACAGCGGCCTCTGGTGGATTTACGCGAGAACAGTAACTGTGCATTCACACGAGGCTTCAGCGTCAACGCTTGACAGAAGGCGTGTCTGAAGCTGGAGCTGACGCGACCGTCATAGCAGCGTCAGCCAATGAAATTAGTCAACAATCGGCTACTGTCTAAGCTGGTGTATTTGCATACAGCGATCTGATTGGCTGACGCTTCCATCAGCGCTTGAAAAGTTGAGAAAGTCCCAACTTCTGCAGCGAACAACGCCACTGAAGTGGCGATGAAGGATCCACAGTGCAGTTCGGCAACGCCTGACGTCACCCATTCAAAGTGAATGGGAAGGGTTGACACTGACGCCCGTGTGAATGGGGCATAAATGCGACTGGCACTCGTGGGAGAAATTAGACACCTAAAAAAGCGTACACAGCGGCCTCTGGTGGATTTACGTGAGAACAGTTAGTGCGAATGGCAATTGGATTTGCGAAAACTAAAACTGCAAATATAATTATCTCCTAGGATGAATTTCACACTGTCCAGAAATGTATACAGGGGTACGTATCAATAAAGAGCCTGGGTTGATATTAAGTTATTTCTTTTAAGAGTGTTCTTTAATTTACTAAAAAGTGGGCCAATTTAGTCCAAGTAGTACACTTACAAGTATGCTATATATGTTAGTGTACTTAACACATGAAGTACTCTTAAATGGAAACTTCAACATTACTTAAGCATTTTTAATAAAATAAACACACACTTCTTTTTTTATATAGTCGTACTAGTAGTTAAGGCCACCTGATATAATGTGGGACCAATATATGTGTGTGTGTGTGCGCATGTATGTGTGTGTGTGTGTATGTATACAATACAAACTAGACCAAAAGGCCAATTTTAACAAATGAATCGTGAGATATGGCCAAACTTCAGCTGAGTTCTCCCCCTACACACTGTGAGCTTGAGATGTAATGTTTTGCATAGTGTTTTCTAAGGCAGGGCTGTAATTACAGTAAATGCCAGTGTTCTGGCAGAGTAAACAGAGGCATCCTGGCACCCTGCTCATTCTCTGACAGTGGTCCCTCAACATCGGACTGTAATTATCCGTCTAGATTGAGCACCGCAGTTTCCTCACTGCCGTATGACTGCTGAATCGTGACACATTAGCATTTGTCTACCGTTTAAATGTGCATCAGAAAACGACTGGGAGAAAGTCTTGCATTATGTTGTTCTGTGGCCATTTGGAGAACGATAACTTCAGTATTTCACTTCAAATCCTAAATCAACCCAGGCTCATTCTAAAAACGTAGTCCTGTATATGTTTCTGGAGGCCGCAAAATACGTGCCGGGAGGTACGCATTTTGGGAAATTTTTTGTTTTCGCGAATCCAAGAGAGGCCGCTGTGTACACTTTTTGAGATCTCAAATTTCTCTCGTGAGTGCCATTCGCGCCTGCTGTTCTCACGTGAACCCACTAGAGGTAGCTGTCGGCTGACTGTTAGACTGACTGAATGACTGACTGACTGACTGACCGACCAATCGACTGATACACCCTCCTCCTTCCCTAAACCCAATCAATTTTATGTATATATATGTATGTTTTGTTTTCCCGTGTTTATACCTTCGCCTTGCTAATCTGTTCATTCCTGCCTGCCGCCTGCCTGTTCTCGACTATGATTCTAGACTGTCTTTATGCATCTGTTTACTCCTGTTGACCATTGCTTACCTGACATCTCTATTAAACCTGCATTAGGATCCACACCTCTGTTGTAAGTGTCACTCCCCGGGTTATATTATATATACTATACATATACATGCACACATATATATACACATATATATATAAATATATACATATATACACATATATTCACACACACACACA
>CAIGQQ010004261.1:1860265-1898633 GCA_903798035.1 Danio albolineatus
GTACAGAGGAAGACGAGTCTCACATATAACTTTCGATTGAACAACACTTCTAACAACCAATCAAGTTGCGAGGTTAGGCTTATGGCTGTGATTAGGGATTTGAACATTTTGATCAATTATTTATGACTATTTTTATTGATCATTTTACAAGCGCAAATCAGAAAAAGTAGGGACAGTTTATAAAATGCAAATTTAAAAAAAAGAAAGTAGTGATTTCTAAGTTTACTTTGACTTGTATTTCATTGCAGACAATACAACAGCATATTATTTTATGAGTTCCTCATGTTTTTTATTTTATTTTTATTTTGTTTTTTTTTTTTTTTTTTTTTTGGGGGGGGAGGGAGGGGTCACCTTTATTGATAAGACAGTGGAGATTGACAGACAGGAAAGTGTGGGCAGCAGAGATAGGGGAAGGATTGGTAAAGGACCTCGAGCCGGGAATTGAACTCGGGTCGCCGCGAGCACCTCAGTGCTATGTGTCGACGCACTAACCACTAGGCTTTTGGTGCCGACTATATATATATATATATATATATATATATATATATATATATTTTTTTTTTTTTAAATAAAGACATTTTTTGTTCAGTCTAAAATCTATATATGATTATTAGCTCAACAGCATTAGTTTGATGCACTCTCATAATGAGATTATAATGTCTGCATGTAAACGTAGTTAAGACAACGCTATCTCCCGGCAATTCGTAACTTTTGATTTAGTGGCTATTTCGTATGAATTCGTACAATTTAGTACGATTTGCTCATCAACCAATGACGGTTGGGTTTAGGGGTGGGGTTGCATGTAAACGTAGTTAAGACAACGCCATCTCACGGCAATTCGTAACTTTTGATTTAGTGGCTAATTCATATGAATTCGTACGATCTAGTTCGTACAATTTATTTTATTTTATTATTTATTTATATATATTTTTAGGGGTTTTCACCTTTATTGATAAGACAGTGAAGATTGACAGACAGGAAAGTGGGGATAGCAGAGATAGGGGAAGGATCGGTAAAGGACCTCGAGCTGGGAATTGAACTCGGGTCGCCGCGAGCACCTCAGTGCTATGTGTCGATGCACTAACCACTAGGCTATTGGTGCCGACTATTTTATTTTATTTTATTTTATTTTTTTAAATAAAGACATTTTTTGTTCAGTCTACAATCTATATATGATTATTAGCTTAACAGCATTAGTTTGATGCAGACATTAAAATCGCATTATGAGAGTGCATGTAAACGTAGTTAAGACACCATCTCACCGCAATTCGTAACTTTTGATTTAGTGGCTATTTCGTATAAATTTGTACAATTTAGTACAATTTGCTCATCAACCAATGAGGGTTGGGTTTAGGGGTGGGGTTGCATGTAAACGTAGTTAAGACAACGCTATCTCACGGCAATTCGTAACTTTTAATTTAGTGGCTAATTCGTATGAATTCGTACAATCTAATTCGTACAATTAATTTTATTTTATTATTTATTCATATATTTTTTAGGGGTTTTCACCTTTAATGATAAGACAGTGGAGATTGACAGACAGGAAAGTGTGGGTAGCAGAGATAGGGGAAGGATCGGTAAAGGACCTCGAGCCGGGAATTGAACTCGGGTCGCCGCGAGCACCTCAGTGCTATGTGTCGACGCACTAACCACTAGGCTATTGGTGCCGACTATTTATTTATTTAATTTTTTTTTTAAATAAAGACATTTTTTTGTTTCCAGTTATGGTTCTTGCAACACATTTAAAAAAAAAAGGTTGAAACAGAAAAGGATTTACCACTTTGTAATGCTGTCATTCCTTTTCACAACACTTAAAGATGTTTAGAGACCGAAGTGTTACATGTGTAATTTTGTCACATTCTTCTTGAAAACAAGTCTTAAGGTGGGCAACAGCACCGGGTCTTCGTTGACACATTTTGCGCTTCAAAATGCACCACACATTCTCTATTAGAGACAAGTCGGGACTGCAGACAGCCCAGTCAAGTACCTGTATTCTCTTCCTCAGCAGCTAGGACTTTATAATGTGTGCAGATTGTCGTTTTGCATAGTCTTGTTATTTATGTTTGAGCGTCTCTGGAAAAGAAGGCAACATATTGTGCTCCAAAATCTCCATTTGTACTTCTCTAAATATCTACTTTTCAGCATTAATGGTGCCATCACAGAAGTGTAAGGTACCCTTGCCAGGGGCACTGACACAACCCCATACCATGACAATTCCTGGCTTTGAGACTTCTCACTGGTAACAGTCTGGATTATTTACTTTTTCAGTCCAAAGCCCACAGCATCCATTTCTCTCCATTATACAGAGTTCCGTCTTTCAGGTGAGACATTAAACCAAGGTCTTGACTCTTTGTGGTCACTAAAAATCCCTGGATGTCCTTTGAAAAAGAGTAGGGGCCAAATTGTCCCCTGGCCTGTGTCCATCATGGCCTCCTAACCATCCCCATATCATAATTGGCTTCATCACTCTGTCTCCACTCCACCAATCAGCTGGTGTGTGGCGTACAGTGTGGTTCAATATGGCTGTTATTACGTCATCCATGTGGATGCTGCACACTGGTGGTGGATGAGAAAAAAAACCTGTGTGTAAAGCGTTTTGAGTGTCCAGAAAAGCGCTATATAAATGTAAGGAATTATTATTATCTGGAGTGAAGAAGTGATTTAGAATGCCATTAATACTAATGCAAATATAATAATATGTAAGGAATACTATGGCTATTTAGAACTTGGATATTTCCTACCCAAACACAATATATTGCTTGATCAATTCCAGCCTGTGATGTCAGTATTTCCACTTGGTGGACTGCCTTAGGGAAAAAGCTGTCTTGGTGACAGGAGGTCTTTTCGCATCTTGACATTATGTTCCAGACGAGAGTAAGGTGAAGAGATAATACCCAGAGAAAAGGTCCAGGATGTGACGGGTTCAAGGTGATTTTGTAAACCCCTTTTGAAGTTCTCAGGGTGTAAAGCTGCTCGACTGACTGCCGGTGATCTTCCCAGCAGAGTGAATCATCCACTGTATTAGCAAGAAGAAAAAGGCCAAAAGACAGGAAAAGGCCATCACATTGCAAAGGACAAGATGGGGATCCTCTCAAGAAGTGAACTATGACAATAAGAGTTTGAATTTTGTATTATGCCGTTTTATGATTATTATTTTTATTCATTTTGTGTAGAAAACTGTAGCACGCTCAAGACACATGACCTCGTAATGCAATAAGCAAAAGTGTAATACTCAAATGGACATTCAAGCAAAAGTAGCAAAAGACTCTGGAATACACAAGAGATGTGGGGAGATATCGGAGGGCTGAGGTGGAGTCCGAATCGCAGAGGCTGGAGGAGCTGACGCTGGGTGACACCCTCCAGAAAGCGATGCAGGCAGACAGCTCCTCAAAGCAAGCTCCCCTCTGGAGCTTGAGGGCGAGCTGGCTGACTGGCTGCAGTTGTTAGTATCAGTAGAAGTGGAGAGAAGGTGGTATAGGTGGGAAGTCTAACTCTCCATCTGCGTGGTCTCTGGCAAGCGCTTCCTGCAGGTTGGTGGTGTTGGGCTGGTCACTGGGTTTGGAGTGGCACTGACGAGGTCTTCCTCTGTTCAGATTGTGAACGTAGATTCATTCCTTGTCAGTGTTCACTTCACGTAGCCGGCAAAATTGCCTTGAGGACCATCTTCAGACGACGTTCAGGCTTGCACTGTAAAACCCACAGAGCGCCTCGTCTTGTATGGTCCTCAAGGCTTCTTTCGCCCTGCTCCAGCAGGAAAAGGAATTCAGGGCAGCAGGTTGGGTCCATGGGGAAACAAAAAAACACTGGGGGACAAAACACACTATAAAAATAAAACGGGGAAAACGACACCGCGCACAAAACTGTTTAGGTCCGGTATTCTGTCATGACTGGCTCTTTCACAAAGGCACAGGATTGCAGGAATTATCAAAACATGGTGTGAAGACAACATAGAATGACATGTAATACCGGACAAGGAACGAACTAAACACAATGACTTAAACACACAGCCCATAATAGGACTAATTACAAAAAGTGTAGATGAAACACATGAGACTAACAACAGGCGGGAAAACCGTACAAAGGGATCATATGATGACAACAGAAGCACATGGAACAACACAGACCCTGACAACGTAACTCTTGTTGTAATTAAAGTTAGTTCTTGATTAGTGCATGCCTTAATTCGTCATTAGTTCATAATGAAGCAATGTTTAATTTACATATTAGTACATCATAATATTGTCATTGTTAAATGCTATCGACACCAAGTGTTACCGCCGTTTATAACTGCATACAGTAGTAGATACTTAGGCCCAATCCCAATTCTACCCCTTAGCCCTTCCCCTTACCCCTACCCCTCGTTTTGCGCGTTCACGTCAAGGGGTAGGGGTGTCCCAATTCTCTTTAGCTTGAAGGCGTAGGGCTAAGGGCAAGGGGTATACACCCCTTCGAACGAAGATTTTTCAGGACCACACTTAAAACGGAGGGGTAAAAAAAAGGCCCAGAATGCACCTGCCACAGCGGCAGGATAGCTGAACCCGGAAGTAAGGAGATCCACAAATTAGTATTTTTGTCATTATTACAAATTTTTACGACAAACAAACATATGTTTTAATATATTCATAACCGCGTTCGTGTTTTACCATCATGCTTTTTTTTTAAAACGCAAAAAAAACCCGCTAAATTTCGCAATCTATAATCCAAAATCATAACTCATGTACAGCCGTCCCAGAACATTCTGTCACATGATGACACTCGAATACCCTGTCAGTAATGTCTAGGGGCTGGGAATGATCAATTGTTATGATAACATAATATATGCCTCGGTTGTAAGGGCCAAGGGGAAAGGGAAGGGCCAAGGGGTAGGGGTACAAAAATAGAATTGGGATTGGGCCTTAAAGGGCTCTATTTTAATTATCTAAGCATGATGTCTAAAGTGGATGGTGCAAAACCACTAAGAACATGTCCGAATCCACTTTTGCTACTTTAAGGACTGACAAAAATGGTCTGTGCAGCAGTGCATGGTCTCACAAGGTTGTCCTTATCTTCTTAATAAGTTGTGGGTGTGTTTTGAGCATACAAAATCAGAAACGTGCGCACATCTAAAAATCTCGAAGGCAGGTGCTCGTTCAAAAATATACTGAGTAGCAATCAAAAAAGAGGATTGGCACACTGCCACTTTACCTCTCAAAAAAGTATTTTAAAGTGACAACGTTTCGACCTACATGGTCTTCATCAGGTAAAGAGATATACAAACGAGTACGCAAGAAATAATGGTACAGCTCTACACATGTGTTTTGAGCATAACATGCATTAAACCAATCAGAGGATACGAGGATAAAGAACGAGCCTCCACCATTCAGCCTCTTTACTCTCTCTTTACTCTTTACTTTACTCCTTTACTTTCGTGGAGTAAGGAAACTGAAAAATATCGCAGTTGTGATCGTCGATCTCATATGAAGTTAGAGCTTGTGATGACATATGTTGATGTGTGCAGGTGTTGTAGTGGTGTCCCATTTCTTATGGGTTGATTTTGAAGCCCTTCCTCTACACACTCTGTTTCAAGGGCTAAGGGGAAGGGATACCAAAATTGAATTGGAATTGGGCCTAACAATTGACGTCCCACTCTTTTTTTTTTACTGTTTTGATAATACATTTAATTGGGATAAGCATCGCAGTATGAAGGCTACTGGCATTACATTGCAACTTTAACAAAAGCACAAGTCACTAGTATTTGATCCACAGTGACAGTCAGTCGAGGCTGGGGATCCAAAATAAGGACTTGCTATTATGTAAACCAATTGTGAGTTTCCCTTCAAATATGTAACAAATCTAGCCTACTTGTATTCTGGCGGAAGTGCTCTAAATCATTCATCAGACTAACGCATTTCAGTAACATTTAATGGGACAGTGGAAACCAAATTGCATAAATATAGAAGGAGCTCCACACGCCTCGTCCTTATTTCCTTAAAGCAAGTGAATGAGCCAAGCAAAAACATGCATCTGGTGACCTTAAAAACATCAGGGGTGCCTGCAAGAGAACAGTTAATCTCTCCAAACCCTGCTGAAATCTCTCAGAACATCTCGCTCCTGTCGAGTGGGAACTGGAGAGATTTGCTGAGTGTCATTGTTAAAGAAAAAGAAACAGTTGCAAGATGGATAGAGCTCTTAGTTTGTCTAACTGTTTGGAAACTACTTTTCCCCCCCCCACTTCTGTCGATAGAGATCAGGGGTGTGCAATCTTGGTCCTGCAGAGTCACTATCCTGCAGAGTTTAGCTCCGATACTAACCTTTAACACGTCTGCGTCATTTATCCAGTGCCTTTAGGAGGACTAGAAACCTTGAAGTAAGTTTGTAAAAGGCAGGTTTGGATTAATTCTGTAGGATATTATACATACAGGACTAGGACTGGAAAATCTTGACAGAAAATTGTAGTATGGCATGGGTTGGTAAATGATAAAGCCTTCCTAGCATTGCAAAATTGGGATGTTTCTCATGATAATCAGCTTATTTGTGGAGTTCTATAATATCTTATCTGAGTGTACAACAAAGGAGATGCTGGGAACCCTTCATAAGTAGCTTGTAAGTAAAGCCTCATTCAGTTTATACGTTGTTTTCCTGATTTCAACATAATTTACTTCAGGTGAGGCAATGGTCACCAATCTGTCCTGGAGGTTCCTGCAGAGTTTAGCTCCAACTTGCCTAAACACACCTGCCTGGATGTTTCAAGTATTCCTAGTAAGACTTTGATCAGCTTGTTCAGGTGAATTTGATTAGGGTTGGAGCTAAACTCTGCAGGACACTGGCCTTCCAAAAAGGGTGGGTAACACTTTATTTTGATGGTCCATTTGAATATCAGTAGACTGTCTGTTTAATATCTGTTGATACTGACATTCAACAGACATTTAACGGACTATAAGAAACTTTGTAAGTACTTGTCAACTTACACTAACCCTAACCCCAACCCTAACCCCAACCTAACAGTCTACCTATAATCTAATGAGAATTAGTTGGCATGTAGATGCAATGTAACTTAAATTCAACAAACGGACTATCAAAATAAAGTGTAACCAAAGGGTGTCTATGCAAGATTCAATAACTTATTTTTATGTAATCAATGGCAAAACGATAGAGAGGACTGTGCTGTTTAGTGGACATGATATTTAAGAAAGCTTTGTGGAGTACATTTGCCTGTACAATGTATCGCTGAAAGATTACAATACGATAAAACATAAATGTTGATCAATAGCACTATACGGTGCGTACTGGCATTAGCATGTAAACTAAGAAATCCCTCATTATGTTCTCATGCATATGTATGTAGTCAAGCCTGAAATTATCCAAAACCCTTGGGTATGAATAATTCCGGAAACTGCTGTCTGTGGAAAACACTCGCTAGGCCAGGGGTCACCAACATGGTGACCAGGTCGCCCTCGAGGATTACATGAGTTGCCTGCAGGCCTGTTCTAAAAATTGCTCACCATAGCGCCATTTACTATTCATTCATTTTGAACGAATCTTTAATATGGCTTTAATAAATAGATGCATGCACAGACTTTGAACCTAGATCGTTAACAAAGAGCTCTTAATAACCATACCAAAGGTATTGCTCGATATTACACAATGGGGTTTCAAATCTCCAGGAGGGCAGATGGAGTGGAATGACTCCCTTTAGGAGCAGAACTACACACCTCTGCACTTATCCATGGGTGGTTCCTATTGTTGCTGGATTAAAGACCTCACCATCTATGATCCAAACCAGTACCTGTCACCCTAAAACTTAATTTTGAACCATAAAACAGACCCCATAACATTTCAAGATCCCCTCCGAGAGCCAAGGTCTGTCAGTCCATGAACAGCAGTTAGGCACAGTGTACAGTTGCTTTATTCAATCAAATGTAACTTGCAGACCTGAGGTTGAACTTGTTACTTTCGCTTTTTAATTTTTATGATGGATACCATGGATAAGGCTCACGCAGCTGGCCTGGTGCGATGAGGTCTGTTGTGTCTCTGTTCACACCGTGTCTACTTTTAAACAGCTGTACTTCAATGTCATGGGACTGTTGAGTACGCAAGAATAAAATGGCAATTATTCGGGTCTGGTATGAATAATTATATTAGGAAGACTTCTGAGATTGACAGCAAATTAAATATGACCAAACAATGCAATTGTAAAGCCCGTTTAACCCTTAGGTGTTGTAGAAATGTTAGAAATTAAACAAAATCGGAGAAAATTTGTTCAAATGACAACATTCAGGTAAATATAATTTTGCAGTGTTATCCTACTGTGTGTTCAGAAATTCTAACTTGCAGAAAAGGACTTTAAAGAACCCATTAAATAGAATGACGTGCAATTTCTGCTCTATGCTTATTTCTTCCTCAAACAGTACTCTTGACATGAGGCATTTCAAACTGCTTATCCTTTTTTTAAAAAGGCTGCAGTTTTAATCTCATCCTGGCAAAACAGCCCTTCACAGATTGCACCATCTCTAAAAGCGCTGGTAGACACTTCACATGAAATTGTGGATGACTTTTCGTCATTACCTTCACCTACACCTACAGACCTGCCAAAACCAAGGCGATGATGAAACCTGCATTTGTTTCTGGACTCATGCCATTTCTTTTTGAGCCAAGATCCAGGGGTGACTGTTCTGATGAAGAGGACCACGACTATCAACAGGAGCGTTAATGTGTCCAAATGGCACTATGTCAAATTTGTTACCAAGTGTGTATCTCAAAGCTGTTGTCCGTTTACTGTTGTAGCTTAAGCACAGTTGGAAGTATTATTTGTAATTAAGGTAGCAGACATTGTCCTT
This sequence comes from Danio albolineatus, assembly GCA_903798035.1. NCBI lineage: Eukaryota > Metazoa > Chordata > Actinopteri > Cypriniformes > Danionidae > Danio > Danio albolineatus. The sequence goes on from CAIGQQ010004261.1 coordinate 1,869,082, forward strand.
CACCAGAGCATTTCATTGGACCAAAGAAATTTCATAAGCCCCGAAAGACAAGATAAGCCTTTTACGTCTGGTAAATGGTTTAATGGGTTAGGACGTTAAGAGTACCCAAACTTACAATCTCAAAGCAACCAGTCAAATGTTTTGGTTTTATTTGTGTGGGGTCTGAAATGTAATGCAATGACAATTGATTCTGGTTATGATTTTAGCAAATCTTTTCCAGTAAGTTTCTTTCCCTCTGAGACTATCTTGGATTACGCAACACAGAATGTTCCCTAAGCTTGTCTGTGAATTTAGTGCGGATATAAATGTGTGTAAATCCCCATTTCATCTGCAGATTTGTGCAATAGAGCAGGGGTCACTCTGCTCCTTTTATTTGCCTCTTCTTGTCTTCCCATGGGTTAGCCTGTACTATCTCTCAAAATAACTTCTTTTCTTATCTCCCTCTCCTCGTCGTCTTTTTTCACAACCGACCGGCGGGTGGCTTTTGAGCATGTGCCTGTTTGTCACGCAAACAAAGCGAAGCCTCTCCCCTGAGATAATAAGCTATTTAATTAACAGCGTCGGGCTGCGTGTGCATACACATGCTAAACTCCTAATAGCTCTTGGGGCTATAAAAATAATTGTGATTTTAAAAGGAAACGAAGGCTTGTTAGCACAGAAATCCACTTGACAGTGTCATTTCACAAAGTTTACTTTTAACCTGGTTGTCTGTGTGTGCTAATCTCTAATAAAAGATATATATAATTTGTAAGCATGGCTGTCCTCAATACTTCATGCAGGCGGTCTTTTAATGAGGCTAGGTTTAGCATGCGAAAAGATCTCACAGACAGAAGAGGTCTAGCTGAGTGACCCTGTCCATGGCAAATGCTGTGGTTAAACGCTCGGCTTTTATTTTCCTCATTAGTGCTCTCAAATTGCTGGCAAATCACCACAGCACAGCATCTGCCACCTTCGCAGAAAATCCCAATATGAGACGAAAGAGCCAGACAGTGGAGGCAGAAGCAGAGGGGTTGAGGACAGCAGCACGGCCCCTTACTTTTAGCCATTTTTTTCATCTTTGTATTAACATGGTTTTTTCCAGTGATCCAATCACAAGTGTTCAGCAGGACATATTACACTCCTATGCTAAAAATCGGTACTTTTGTAAAGTTGTGTCAAATGGTTCTGGGAACAGTTGGGTACTGTTCCAGTTGTATTTCCACATGAGCCTGGTAGGTCATGGTATGATTACAAACTTTTCCCAGCAACAAATTCTACACACAATGACACAAAAATGCTGAAATGGTAATGGTAAAGTGTGTGTGCACTTGACATCGCCACTCTGTTGCCTGGCTACCAGTTTCTCCACTGACTTGCGCTGCTTCTCAATATGCGTTCTTCAGCGATCTTGCGTCCTCATGTAACGTCATCATCATCCGCCGAAGTTCAGTTCCGAAACTCAAGACTGCAAGAATGGAGGATACATAAAAGTTCCCGGATGTGTTCTTGATATCAAGGACGCACCGATGCAGACTTGAGCACTGAACTCATTTTAGAAGTCCAAGAAGTCATTGCGACTGGAGGTGGAAAGTGCAGCATTTTATATAGATTTATTATTAAAGTTCAGAGATATACTTATTTATCTCAGGAGTTTCTCTAAATGAGACGGTGAAAGTAAACATTAGCATGAAAATCTTAATAAAGGCATGAACACATTAAGAGTGTTTATTTGTTGAAACTCGTATTAAAATCTGTTTTATTTGTGTTGTGCAATGCATATTTGTAATGTCTTCATGCAGAGGATATATTGTAAAACGGGGGGGAAACAAATAATCGTTGTATGGATGCTGTAATGTTTAAATAATCTTCGGTTAAAGATGCATGAAGGTCATGTGACCATCAGGAAGAACGCAGCATCTCATTTCTCACAGGACGCGTTCTCTGTCCTCGCGGCCTCCCGAGTTCGTTCTCCCGAGGTGACCTGGCAAGACCGGTCTCCACAAGAACACGAGTCAGTTCTCTGCGTTCTTGGAATTGAGAAACAGCCAAGGTCTGCATGGATGGGATCGCCCAAAAAAATGTCACATCTGTTTATGCCATGGGGCCCCTTAGAATGAATGCACAAAGACTATGGCTGTTTCTCAATTCCAAGAACAAAGAGAACGGACTCGTGTTCTTGTGGAGATCGGTCTTGCCAGGTCACATCGGAAGAACGAACTCGGGACACTGCGAGGACAGAGAACGCGTCCTGTGAGGAATGAGATGCTGCGTTCTTCCTGATGGTCACATGACCCTCACGCATCTTTAACCGAAGATTATTTAAACATTACCGGATTTATACAGCGATATATTGTTTTCCCCCGTTTCACAATATATGTCATGCATAAAGACTTCAGAAATATACGCTGCACATCACAAATAAAACAGATTTTAATACGAATTTCAACAAATAAACACTCTTAATGTGTTTATGCCTTTATTAAGATTTTCATGGTAATGTTTACTTTCACCGTCTCATCTAGGGAAACTCCTGAGGTAAATAAGTACATCTCTGAACTTTAATAATAAATCTATACAAAGCGCTGCGCTTCCCACCTCCAGTCACAATGACTTTTCGGACTTCTAGAGCGAGTTCAGTGCTCAAGTCTGCATCGGTGCGTCCTCGATATCAAGAACACATCCGGGAGCTTTCATGCGTCCTCCGTTCTTGCGGTCTTGAGTATTGGAACTGAACTTCGGCAAATGATGATGACGTTAAATGAGAACACGAGGACGCAAGACCGCTGAAGAACGCATATTGAGAAACAGCCTAAGTTAGGTATTTTGTTTTAGGCATCTTCCTTTTTATTAAAATGTGAGAACTCACTGGCATATTGCAGAACTCAAAACCAGTCCGAATCTGAAATCTTGGTCAAGCGCCACATTGTCTTGGGCTCAGTCATTTAGAACTAGCTCGAAGGCGTCATCACGGAAAATAGAGAGCCAATTGAATTGACTATTTACACCAATACTTGGTCCGTAGGTCTTCTGGGGACCCTCTACCAAATTTGGTAAATGATTTAATCACCTTACAATGGTGCTTTACAAGCCTTTCAGCAGGAAACCTAACTAGTTGCCTCATGAGAATCTTTTTCATGACTCCCGGGTCATGTGCCCATCACGCAGTACATCATGTTAGATGCACTCTTTGTATGGTCAAAGGATCTCTGGAATTAATGCATATGAAGACAATCGCTTGAAGTGTTAATATTACAGCAGATGTATCTGTGAATAATATGCCACAGTTTTCCTCATATGTTTGTTGCAACCATTGTAACCAACCAAGTTAATCATTTTGTTTTTAACCCTCATAGCAGGTAAAAATTTCTGCATGTGCCTAAAATGTATGATGTCTGGTACTAAACGAAAATGAAAAGGGTGTAAATAAAAAACTAGTAGTACAAACAGTATAACAGTAACCTAACAGTCTATTAATGATTGATTCTGAGTACGATAGTAAAGGGCATGGCCCCGCCCTCCATGGCAATCGCTCGTTGGAAGACAGCGCCAGTGGGAAGGACCAAACCAGATCACTTAAAAACTTACCGCAACAGTAAAACATTGCTTTTTGCATTAGCTTGCTCACACGATGTCCTCTTTTTGCTGGACAAATGGTAGATAAAGTGTGGCACTTTTAATCTGATGACTTTTAATGGGTCATGTGGTTTCCGGAAGATTATCATTTGTTTTGCGGGCATCCGGGAGTCTATGCATGTGCAGGAGACTTAAGATGTCTGTATTCTTTTGCCTTTTATTCGAGTCCTTTACCATTATGGTGTAGATTGTCTTGCTTATTTGATAGGCTGCTGTCCAAAATGTGGAGCAGGTGATTCCTCGTGTTCCCTAAATTTGAAGCATATGTAAAATAAAGATATTTACATAGACAAGTAAAATGCTGACACAAGTATTAGTAATTAGACAAGTATTTTTAAACATGAACAGGCTTAGTGGGCAGCACAGTGGCTCAGTGGGAAGCACTGTCACCTCACAACAAGAAGGTTGCTGGTTTGAGTCCTGGCTGGACTAGTTGGCATTTCTGTCTGGAGCTTGCATGTTTCCTCCAGGGGCTCCGGTTTCCCCCTAGAGTCCAAAAACATGCGGTATAGGTGAACTGAAGAAACTAATGGTGCTTTTACACTTGGTTCAATTGCCTGGACCGTACCCAAGTTCAATTGTCCCCCCTTGCCACCTTCTCAGTTGGTTTGTGTTCACACTGTCTTTTTTCCTTCTGAACCCTGGTACGCTTGCATCATCAAGCCGCTGTTTTGTGTACGGCTGTTGCCAGGTGACGGACACGAAAGCAAAGCGCCAAAATGGAAAGACGGCAGCACTCCGCACATCGCGGTCATTTCGCTTTTACTGAACCTTTTGGTTTTGGACATACAAAAAGCGACTTGTGTCTATCTGCCGCAAACATATTATACACGCTCAGAACATCATGCGATGTCTGCAGAAGCTGTTTTTGGAGGAGACAAGCAGACATTATCACTGTTTGTACTGTGTCAGTCCTGCTTGTCGTCAAGGTAGGTGATATACACAGACACACGCACACGAATGAACTTCACTTCACTTCCGGCTTTTGGTACGATTGCATTCATTCTACAAGTGAACCGTACCAGAGTTCACATGAACCGTACCCCAGACCACCTCTTTCAGGCGGACTCGGGTACGGTCCAAGGGTGCGCACCCGAGTTCAGCAGACGTGTTCACACTAGCTAAAAGTACCGTACTATGATGTCAAACAAACCTGGGTGCGGACCAAAAGTGCTAGTGTGAAAACACCCTAAATTGGCAATAGTGTATGAGTGTGTATGGGTGTTTCGCAGTAGTGGGTTGCGGCTGGAAGGGCACCCGCTGCGTAAAACATATCGTGTAATAGTTGGTGGTACCTTCCGCAGTGGCAACCTCTGAAACAGAGACAAAGCTAAAGGAAAATGAATGAATGAAAAGTCTTTTTGTTGGTAGTATTGTTTTGTTGCCGTTTTTGCCTGTATTGATAGGACAGTAAACTCTGGCTCCTAAACTCTGGAATAGCCTTCCTGTTAATGTCCAAGGCTCAGACACACTCTCACAGTTCAAAACTAGATTAAAGACCTATCTCTTTAGTAAAGCATACACTCAGTACATCACATAGCGGTATGATGCATGAATGTGCTCCACGCATCTCCTTTATATACACTATGAACATGAACATACGCTAATTATTCTCTTTGTTCTCTATTTCCACCTGGGGATACTCATCCCGAGGCCCCCAGAGACTATGCCGCGCCACGGATGCGATCCAAGACCCGCGACAAGACGATCCCAAGGTTCCATAATCCTGGACCATGCTGTATCCTGAGCAGTTGCTTGGTGCTTGGCGGAGTAGACAGCATGAGACTGATTCCTGTGACCCTCCAAGGACAGACGAGTCTCGAGTTCTCCAGCCTCCGGCGACTAGACTACAGCTAGAGCTGCGCACCGATGGATTACTCTTCTGTGTTTGGACTAAAAGTAGTGAATATAATGTCAATTTCATGTCATTTCAAACAGGAATTATCTTTTTTTAATCACGCAAATATTTAAATGAATAAGTTGTTTGATTTTGTTCAGCTAACTAAATTCCTATCAGAATATCAGAACCAATGTATTTTAGAGTAATGTTATATAATTATGTTGTAAACATTTAAAAAATAAATGACAATAAATGAAAATTAAAATATTAATACATTTAAACTAGATTAGGCTTAATCAAATAAGATAAAGTTTGGCTCATAAATATAAGGCAGCATCACTAAACAATTAGGGAAAATTACCTAGCAAGGTCATAAATATAATTAATTTATTCATGTAAATTAAAAAATCTTTCCCAGAGATGGGTTGCAGCTGGAAGGGCATCCGCTGCGTAAAACAAATGCTGGATAAGTTGGCGGTTCATTCCGCTGTGGCGACCCCAGATTAATAAAGGGACAAAGCCGAAAAGAAAATGAATGAATGAATGAAATTAAAAAAATCTAAAATTCTAAAATCTCTACTGAAGGCATGACAGAGAATACGAACAAAAACCTGAACCTAAACATTAGAGAATATGCATACTCCTTTTTTTTCTTTTTCTTTTTTAAAGAACTGTCTTCCCTGGTCATGCAATTTCTCTTCTTTAGTTTCTTGACTTTCTTTTGTCCTTCCCTCTGTGTATAACACTCGCTGCTCCGTCCATTAGCACAGAACATCTTCCTCTGCTGTCTTGTCTCACCGTTGTGCTCGGGTTGTGTTTTATCGGATTAACAAGGTCCAATTAATAATGGATTGTTGGACAGGATAGCAGGCATGTTTAATTCATTGTTCATAGAAAACTGCCGATTAGACCCCTGCACTGCAGATCCCAACATATTTCCATATTTACTTCAAACATTATATGTGTTTTCTAGAGTTTAGCTCTATAGATTTAACTGATAATGTTCAGCATTTTAATATAAAACGTACATTGGAGATCAGAATTGGATAAATTATAAACATCATTAATTATTATTATTATTGGTTTTTTCTCTCCAAATGTATAATCTACACATTTAAAATCCTGCAATTTTAGTCATGGCTACACCATACTACTCTTCCTAACAAAAGTCTTGTTCACTTCTAGTGGATCATTTGGAAAAGTGGCATCTGTTGAACTGCATCCCAATCATCACAAATATTGCAAAAGAAATATAAGAACCCGCATGGACTCAAGATTCTCACAGAAATCAGTCAAGTTTGGTGAAGGAAAGATCATGGTTTGGGGTTATATTCAGTACGGGGGAGTGCGAGAGATCTGCAGAGTCAATGGTAACATCAACAGCGTGAGGTATCAAGACATTTGTGCTGCCCATTACATTACAAACCACAGGAGAGGGTGAACTCTTCAGCAGGATAGCGCTGCTTCTCATACTTCAGCCTCCACATCAAAGTTCCTGGAAGCAAAGAAGGTCAAGGTGCTCCAGGATTGGCTCGCCCAGTCACCAGACATGAACATTATTGAGCATCTGTGGGGTGAGATGGAGGAGACATTGACAAGACTTTTATCTAAGCAAGGTCAGACCTTACTGTCCTAATTAAATAATTAAAAATCAAGGCATGATCATATTTTATCAAAACTTGGATAGGCGACAAGACTATTGTCAGGTAGTGTATAGTAGACAGCAACACAGAGACCCTTTATTCTATGGAAAACACTTTTCAAAATTAGAGAACGGCAATTATTGTAGCTTGAAGAAGTATCTCAACTAAAATTTCTGAGAGTTACAGGTATCAAACGGTAAAGGCTAGAACAGATATGCAGCCGGCCGGAAGTGCGATATGCACATTAATATATCGACATTTTTTATGACACTGTATAACAATAGTTAATATTTTTACGGTACTGTGACGGTTGGGTTTAGGGTTGGGGTGGAGTTAGGCATTAAAAAATACAATGTATTGGGTAATTTAATAGATAACATAAATAATACTTGGTACAACTACTGTTTTCAGGTTACTGTGATGGTTGGGGTGGAGGTAGACGTTAATAAAATACAATGAATGGGAAATTTAATAAATAATACAAATAATTCTGGTTAACTTCCGGCCGCAAACGTATCCGTTCTAGCAACTACCGTATCAAACTTTAGTAGGAAGTCTTTGCTTTGAATGACTTAAGCGTATCTGAAGGAAGGAGAGAAGTGCATGTAGATAAACATTTGAATTCACTCTGTCATGTAGCTTATTATTCATCTTCATTTCGGCTTAGTCCCTTTATCAATATGGGGTTGCCAGATTGAAATCTGAGCCAAATGCTCTTTTATAAAGTATAGGTATAAATAAATGAGAAGTCCACAAGTCACAAGTCCACTAGAAACCTCAAAAAAATTATGAAAGAGTGCATGAATGAACCCAATAATAGCATTCATTCATTACATTTCCTTCAGCTTAGTCCATTATTAATCTTGGAACGCAACAGGGGAATGAACAGCCAAATATTCGGGTGTATATTTTACGCAGCGGATGCCCTTCCAGCCTCAACCCAATACTGGGAACCGATAATTCATTCATTCATTCATTCTCTTTTCGTCTTAGTCTCTTTATTAATCAGAGGTCGCCACAGGGGAATGAACCGCCAACATATCCAGCATATGTTTTACCCAGCTGATGCCCTTCCAGCCACAACCCAACACTGGGAAAGGAACCTATAATATCAATAAATAAATAAAAAAATGCATTGTATTATTAGCATCTAGCACAGTTTTAGCTCTCTAGCATCTTATTAGGACAAGCCAGTTGAAAACCACGTCCCTACAGACCTGTCCAACAAAAGTCATGACCGCTGTGCTGGGAAAATAGCTTGACAAGAAAACGGAAATGCTGAGCGCAGCCGATTACCCTCTGCATTTGCTTTTTAATCCCTTAATAATCTGGACTCAGTTCTGCAACTCTGCCATTCTAGCACGTATTATCATCACCTTTTTGTGTACTAGCCTTCTTATTTAGGAGTGCCATAGGCGTCTGTCTTCTGACACTGGGAGTATAATCAGTTCTGGGTATTATACGCTGGGAACTGAACAACTTTTTGGTTTGTTTTATAAAGTGTGAATCCCACGCAAAACTCAAAGCTAAAGTTCAAGTTGTATGCTTTGCTTTGCTGAATCAGGTCCGACAGCCGCACCATCAGTACTGCTCTTCTTCCTGTACACCAACGACTGCACAGCAAAAGATCCCTCCATCAAGCTCCTGAAGTTTGTGGAAGATACTACTGTTATCGGCCTCATCCTGGAATAGTGGCGAGTCTGCATACAGACAGGAGGTGGAGCGGCTGGCTTTATGGTACAGATACAACAACCTGGAGCTGAACACGCTCAAAATGGTGGAGATGATAGTGGACTTTAGGAGAAACTCTCCTGCACTCCCCCCACTCACCATCATGGACAGCACTGTGGCTGCAGTGGAGTCATTCAGGTTCCTGGGCACCACCATCTCTCAGGACCTGAAGTGGGACACTCACATAGACCCTATTGTGAAGAAAGCCCAGCAGAGACTGTACTTCCATCGTCAGCTGAGGAAGTTCAACCTGCCACAGGAGCTGCTCGTGCAGTTCTACTTAGCTGTCATCCAGTCCATCCTCTGCACTTCAATCACCGTCTGGTTCGGCTCAGCTGCCAAAACCGACCTCCGTAGACTACAGCGAATAGTCCGGACTGCTGAACGAATCACTGGCACTACCCTTCCTACACTTCAAGAACTGTACTCCTCCAGCGTGAGTAAAAGGGCTCGCAAAATCACCCTGGACGCCTCGCACCCAGCACACTTCCTGTTTGAACTGTTACCGTCTGGTCGGCGCTACAGAGCACCGAGCACAAAACCTGTTTTGCCTCACAACAAGAAGGTCGCTGGTTCGAGCCTCGGCTGGGTCAGTTGGCATTTCTGTGTGGAGTTTGCATGTTCTCCCCATGTTAACGTGGGTTTACTCTGAGTGCTCCGGTTTCCCTCACAAGTCCAAAAACATAGATGAATTGAGTAAGCTAAATTGGCCGTAGTGTATGTGTGTGAATGAGAGTGTATGGGTGTTTCACAGTGATGGGTTGCAGCTGGAAAGGCATCCACTGCATGAAAAAACATGCTGGATAAGTTGGCGGTTCATTCCACAGTGGCGACCCCAGATTAGTAAGGGGACTAAGCTGAAAATAAATTAATTATACTATTTAAAGGGGCGTTCACTGGGACAATCCAGCAGTAAGAAGAAATCAATGGATCCTGTTGCCATATTATCCTGTTAAACTGTAGGATGAGGAAATGAGTATAGTTGTGTGTTTTGACTGGAGGTATGTGAAGTCTGAAACGCTTGAAGGATCTCTCCAGAGATCTCTATTTCTTCATGTGACTACTAATTAGCAGCAAGGATTGACACAACAGACACTTCAAGGCAGAACCTCTCCATGGGAGTTCGGTAAACATTGTGGTGGTGTGTGTCGGGGCTAGTCATCAAACCTCTGGAGTGCTATAGAGCAAACTGCATCTCAGTACATGTTCTCAGATGTAGTCCCCAAGTACATTGATTACTTCATTATCCACTTGCCAGCAATTACTTTTCTGTCTTATACCACCTTTAAGACCTCACAATAGCAACCAGAATATAGAAAAACCGAGATTATGCTGACATATGCAAGGGCTGTTATGAATCCAACATTGCTTTCCTGTCCTGTTATTAAAAAAAATATATGCAAGTCTGTGAGAGTAGAAATCATTTCAGAGGATGCCAGCAACTTCTCCAGCCTGGGCAGTAATGAAGAGAGTCGGTGTTGTGCTCTGCCTTTCAATTATTCGATTCCCTCCAATTACACAAGACCTGGTGAAGTATCTCTCAGGCTATTAGCGATGTTGCGCGCCGGTGCCGTGATATCCTGACCAGACTAGAACGCTGTGGAGGCAATCCACATAGAATGAATTGAGCCGGCTGTCTGTGTTGTTTTAAAAAAAACAATTCACTAAAGGAATTATGCAAATAGGTAACAGCCGAAACACACAGAGACATTTTATTGGGACTGTACAGATTCTCTCTACCAGTGTGGTCCTTGTCCCTGAATTGGCTATTTAAAATGTACTCAACTGCATTGCGTATCAGTAGTATTGCTTATTTCTTTTGATCACCTTTTTGGTTCTGTTCTGCTGCCATTAATACTAGAAAAAAAAGTAGCAGTTGATGCTAAAACACACAGAAAAAAGTAAACTAGTGAGTACAGTTCTATGTAACACTTTTTAAGGGGTTAATTTATCCAAAAATTTAAATTACGCAACCTAACGTATGTTTCAATCCCCTGAGTACCTCTCAAGCTCAATCAGATTGGATGGGAAGCGACAGTGTACAGAATTTAGGTCTGGGCTCTGGCTGGCCCACTCAAGGACATTCACCGAGTTGTCGTGAAGCCACTCCATTGATTTTTAGGCAGTGTGCTTTGGGTCATTGTCCTGCTGGAAGATGAACCGTGGCCCCAGTCTGAGGTCAAGAGCACTCTGAAGCAGGTTTTCATTCAGGATGTCTCTGTACATCGCTGCATTCATCTTTCCCTCTATCCTGACTAGTCTTCCGGTTCCTACTGCTGAAAAACATCCCCACAGCATGATGCTGCCATTGCCATGCTTCACTGTAGGGATGGTATTAGCCTGGTGATGAGCGGTGCCTGGTTTTCTCCAAACGTAACACCTGGCATTCACTCCAAAGAGTTCAATTTTAGTCTCATCAGACCAGAGAATTTTGTTTCTTATGGTCTAAGAGTCCTTCAGATGCCTTTTGGCAAATTCCAAGCTAAGTAGTGGCTTCCATCTGGCCATTCTACCATACAGGCCTGATTGGTGGATTGCTGCACAGATGGTTGTCCATCTGAAAGGTTCTCCTCTCTCCAAAGAAGAATGCTGGAGCTCAGACAGAATACTTATGTACATGTGATTTTTCAGTTTTTTTGTTTTTCTAAAATCCATTTTGAGAAAAAAAAGAGTAAAAAGTGAAGTGCTATGAATACTTTCTGGATGCACTATAAATTAAGGTATTTTAGATTTTAAATTTGAGAGTTCGTTCATCCTCCATATTTAGACATTAACAGTCCAGAAACATTCAGTCCAGAAAGAAGGACCTTTAATGTGACATCTGGGGTTTAACCCTAATAATATAAAGCATCAAGAACACTTTTGTGTATCAAAAAATGTAAAAAAAAAACAACTCTTTGTTCAGCAGTGTCTTAGGTGGTAACTCTAATGGCAAATCATTGTATTGAGCATAGTAAATGTGTACCATGATGAGAAAGAGAAGACTTTTTAACCCTCTGGATTGACATGTTCAAAGAGATTCGGGCATAGGGAAGTGTCTTCTGAAGTGTCTTCCCTACACAAAGGATTTTGGGGTCCAAAGTGTCCAGCTGTTTTGGCATTCGAAATTCTTTATTCCAGTGGCAATTCACAGTTGTCAAACTTCCTGTGCAGAGCTGCACTCTAGACGCCGGAGGCTGGAGAACACTGGACATCCATCATGGAGAAGATGCAGCTATGAGTAGGTCACCGACGGTTGTTCAGGCTGGCCCACGGGATCCATGTGGAGACTCTTCTGACAATGGGGTCTTTTAGGAATCATGCTCTCAGCCCTTCATTGACCACCACGGCATCTGCTCAGGATAAGGCCTGGTCCAGGATTATGGATACCTTGGCATCATCTCTTCACAGAACTTGGATCACATCAATGGCGTTGCATAATCTCTAGATGCTTCGGGATGAGTATGCCCAAGTGGAAATTGAGAATAAAGAAAATAATTAGCATATCACAATAGACTGGGTAATAGACAGGGCAAATCTGACCAATCACAGCAGACTCTTGGAAAGGGGTTTTAAGAACAGATTGAATGCTTGAACAAAGCATTTCTGTAAAACTGAAAAAAGAGCTAATGCTGCAATGTGAATAATATATGCAAATGGTATGTAAACATCGTGTCCCAGACTTCCAAAACCAAATTACCAGCTTTTAAAATAGCATAACAGAGGCACATTAAGCATAAATCACACAGAAATCAATTCCAAACTAAGCTCATTGGTTTGAAGTACTCAGAAAAACACATTTACTCCCCAGACCTTTGTAGTAATTCCAGATTTATATGAAACCAACATCATTCCCTTAAACCGCATTCAACCCTTAAGTATTTCCGGTGAACTGGGAACATTCTATTTAGCATTTTATCGCCATTAATATTTCCATTTTACTGTCTATATTAAAATAACCTTCAAGAAGATTCCTAAGCTTTCATATTTTACAGTTTCAGTTATAACCTTGTTAACAGGAATATACAAGAGCTATAAAAGATGCTGGGTTGACAAATATTGTTTTCCAATCGCATACACTGTGTGTGTATGTGTAGGTGGGTTTGTTTGGACACAAACCTACACTCAATGTCTAGTTATTTCTCTCCTGGATACAGCCCATATAAAGAATTGCTCCAGTGATTTCACAATCTGGCTGCTGTTTCACAAAATGTCCTTTTCTGTTCGCAGCACAGCCCCGCGTCCTGTTTGCATGGCAAAAACAGAGGTATTGCTCATTGTGCGTCTGCTGTTCTCCATATTTCCTCCCATCTTGTGTAAACTGTAATTAAATGTGCTCATAAATACAGTGATACCACATTATGATCAAAACTGCTGATTCTGCTATTAGATAGTATGGCAGGAGATCATTAAAGGGGACCTATTATGCAAAAATCTGTTTTATAATGTGTTCAAACACAGTTGTATGGTAAAAGTGTAAATATAACCAACCACTAATGGTAAAAATTAACTAATTCTGTTTTTTATATTGCAGAAAAACTTTGACAGTGTTGGGCATGCTACTTAAGCTGTTAGTTTCTCTACTTAAAATGTAGTTTAACTACACTAAAAGCTACCCCCTGGGAAATGTAGCAAGCTATTTGATTTAGAAAGTAGCGAAACAACCTCCACATTACTGAGAAATGTAGTTAAGCTAATAGTGTCACTACTTGTAGCGATGCTACTGCCCAACACTGCACTTTTATTGACAATCTTCCTTTGTATGTGTCATCGCTGGGTGAAAGCCCCGCCCATTTGTGATGATCTCTCGTTCTCATTAACATAAACAGCCATGAGTGAGATGGAGTCTTGGAAAAGTAATGATCATTTTGTTGTCTTCTCTCTACTGCTACCAAAGAAAACGGAAGAGGAAACGTTGAGTTCATCCTATCCTTAGATTGCAGAAAGGAGGAAGCAGAGTTCCAGCTCCTTATCAAAGAGCTGCGGGATTATCCTGAACGATATAAAGTTTACTTCAGGGTGTCTGTGGCTCAGTTTGATACTTTGCTGGTGATACTGGAGCCACTGAGAAGACACTAATTTCCCTGAACCAATTTCTCCTGAACAGAGAATGGCAGTTTGTCTAAGGTACGGAGACACAGACAGACAGACACACTAACTAGCATACAATAAACCACATAACATTTGTATTATATTTGTGTTTGTTATATATATGGAACATACAGTTAAATATATAAAGACTTATAGCTAAATTTTTATGGCTATAACTTTGAAACTTTCATTCATTCATTTATTTTCCTTCGGCTTAGTCCCTTATTTATCAGGAGTCGCCACAGCGGAATGAATCGCCAATTATTCCAGAATATGTTTTACGCAGTGGATGCCCCATCCGCAATCCAGTAATGGGAAATAATCATTCACACACTCATACACTACAGCCAATTTGGTTTATCCAATTCACCTATACCACGTCTTTGGACTGTGGGGAAATCCGGAGCATCAAGAGGAAACCCACGCAAACACTTGGAGAACATCCAAACTCCACACGGAAATGCCAACTGGCCCAGTCGAGACTCGAACCAGCGACCTTCTTGCTGTGAGGCGACAATGCTAACCACTGAGCCACCGTGCCGCCCACGTTGACACTTTTTTTCTCTAAAACAGATTATGTGCCTTTAGTCTGGGTTTTACATAGGGGGTCACATATTTGTAACATTATCTGTGTTAAATTAACTATGAACAAATGATGAACAGTGGCTCAGAGTTAGCACTACACAACTTTTGTTCATTTTACTTAAACTAATGCATGCTAATTGCTAAAGCTTAGCACACATTCAAAAGGAGGTCAAAATTGACACTGTTTTGGAGTGTTTAAGTGGAAACCTCAGCGTCAACTTGCATGTTATTCATGATTTTAAACTCTTTACTAACTTGATTTATCACTATAAGGGTATAAGCCAGTTGTTAATAGTGTGAATCCTTATCTAAACTAGTCAAAACTGTTCTATATCGAAAACTCTTTAATCGACGTCTGCTTACCGATATATAGAACACATCCGGTCAAAATCCAGAAGCAGTTGTGTGAGTGTGAGCATCCACTAGTTCACACCAGAGATCTTAAAGCTTGGAAGTGTGTTGTAGTCACGGGTCATCGTTTTCATTAGCAGTCCTGCTGCATCCATCATTAGCCAATCCTCCTGCCAGTGCTAATGGCCTGTCTGTGGCACTAGCTAGGATCCAAACAGCTGTAACCTGGCTAACCCAATTACTCTCCCAGCCAGCGAGCCTTTGTAAATCCTCTGGAGAGCCTCTCTGCTGGCCGTGCTTTCACTTCAGGGAAAGGATCGCAAGCTGACACTTTCTGAGCTCCCGCGGAGGTCTGAAGAAAGGACAGGAATAATAAACAAGACCATTCAAAGCTATTTATTTGTATAGCTAGTCCTCGTGTCACATACAAGAGGGACACCATACAGAGAACGGAATGTCATATACAGTCAAAGCAATAATTATTCAGACACTGAGGGCTGGTTACATCAACTATTTAGAATACTCTCATGCTGTGTTCACACCAGACATGGCACGTGCGGATAAATACATTCATTCATTCATTTTCTTTTCGGCTTAGTCCCTTTATTAATCGGGGTCGCCACAGTGGAATGAACCACCAACTTATCCAGCATTTGTTTCACGCAGCGGATGCCCGTCCAGCTGCAACCCATCTCTGGGAAACATCCATACATTCTCATTCACACACATACACTACGGACAATTTACCAAATTCACCTATACCGCATATCTTTGGACTGTGGGGGAAACCGGAGCACCCACGCGAACACGGGGAGAACATGCAAACGCCACACAGAAATGCCAACTGACCCAGCCGAGGCTCGAACCAGTGACCTTTTTTCTGTGAGGCGACAACACTACCTACTGCGCCACAGTGTTGCCGCAGATAAATACATTCATGCATAAATAGAAGAGTCAACATTCTGAGTTTACTCGCTTCATTCACCCATCAAATTCACTTTACAGTAGACGTGGGTTGGTGTCGTGGGCAGGACTTCTCTCCGCCCGGTGACCCTCAGCTAACAAATTTAGGTTGTGAGAACGTTCTCATAACGTTATCTGTAACATTCAGAGAATGTTGAAATGTCCAGTTTGCTTAATGTTGCTAGAACTTTTTTTTATGGTCAGCATAACGTCCTTACAACGTTTTCAAAACCAAGAACTTAGTTACAAGAACGTTTTTTATGAACATTTTAAAAACATTCAAGTAGAAATAATGTCCTGAAGACATTTCCACGAACTTTGTTCTAACAGCGTTTTTTAACAACGTTATAAGAACATTAATAACGTTATGAGAACATTCTAAAAACGTTTCATTGGTAACGTTCTGTGCTAACATTTTTACAACTTTTAAAGAACGTTAGTGAATGTTTTGGGAACGTTCCCTGTTAGCTGGGCCCTAGCTTCGATGCTAAATGGCTAACATGGATTTTATTGAGATAGTAGCTGTGCTTTATGAAGGCTGAAAAACAGTGTTTATTCATTCAGCGTCGTGTTTGAGCGTGATTTCACATTAGCACTTTTGGTCCGCACCCGGGTTCGTTTGACGTCATAGGATGGTACGTTTAGATAGTGTGAACACGTCTGCTGAACTCGTAAACCGTACCCGAGTCTGCCTGAAAGAGGTGGTCTGGGGTACGGTTCGTGTGAACTCTGGTACGGTTCACTTGTGGTATGAATGCAATTGTACCAAAAGCCGGAAGTGAACCGCCAACAGTACTACAAAGTTTAGTTTTCATAACGTTCATTCGTGTGTGTGTATGTCTGTGTATGACGCCATTTTGTTCGCGAGTCACTGCTCCGGCTGGGGGTATCCAAATAAGGGCAAAGAGACGGAGCATAAGCGGAGCTAAAGACGCCTGCTAGCATTTTGCTTAGTTTGGGAGAAAAGCATTCTACTTCATTCCCCGCGACTCGTTTGTGTTCTGACCACATGTGCTTGGTTGTAGACTATATTAGTAAAGTGTTTAGCCTTTTTAAAAACACTGTTGTAATATACTGAGGCACTAAACATTGATTTTATGACGTTTTTCTACAGGAGGGAAATGCAAATTACTTCCAAATACTTCAGATTCAGTCTGTGTTAGTAAATGCAAGGCTATTGATGAAATCCAGGCATAACACTGCATGACAACGCTTGATGTTTTACTGTTTTATAGCCTACTGCTGATCAATCTGTCAGATTCTGGAGGGCATTACAGGTATAAAGAACATTATAAATGATAAATTATCTTAATTAAAGCAAGTACATTTATAGAGACGGTATTTAAGTGTATACTTTTACTCACCTGGGAAATGGAGACCACGTGAATGGTTTGTGAGCACAATTAACTGCATACAGCATGCCATATCATCTGATAATTGTAGGAAATAATTCCAAAAGGCGACTGACTGTGTGAAGCCACATAAAACAACACAAAAATACGATGAATATGCCGAGATCATCGGCTAATCAGCCGGAATTGGCTGAGGTGACGTGACGGCGACCAGCGAGGCTAGCTGTCACTCAAGTGGCCACGCCCTTAATTATGCAAACTTCATATAACTTAATATAAAGGAAACGGAGTTATAAAATAATTCACCCCCCTCAGAGATGTCATGAAGGGTAATGCATCAAAACCATCGATTGTACCAGGCTGTAAACATGTTTTTATCACCTGTAAAAATGGCCAATTTACCATTGCAGTCAGAACCCCCCTGGAGTTTATGGAGCCAGCCCCCGAAGGCGAGTCGATGTATTGCAGTTTCAGTTACTTCCATAGTGGCTTTCCGAGGCAGAGCGAGAGGTTGCTGCTTGCTCTCAAGACATGTATATGGATACGTTTTCAGAATGAGCCTGGGTTGCATGTTATAGTATTTGATAAGATTATTGAGATGGGCCATCATGTTATCTAAGCCCCAAGATAAGTGCAAGCTAAACTGAAACTTAACCGGCTATCAAGCTAATCCATCTTCATGGTACAGGGCCCAGGTCATTTGTATTCAGACCTGCTGTTAGACTTTATATAAGAAACCTTTTTAAAATGACTCAGCGAAACAACTGAAAATAAAACCCCAAAAATAATAATAATAATAATAGGGTGAGAATGTGGTAAACGTGGTAAAAATCAAAGGGCTTTTCTTTTTCTGGATTGTTTTGAGGGAAGTGGGCGGGCGCTGGTCAATCGGTGTCTATCAACATAGGCTCACTCAGAAAATGTGGCCCTACATACATTTCTAGAGATCGCGAATTATGTAGCCAGAGAAACTTATGGCTGCATTTAGTCTTTAAAACGAATGCTACGGCGCTATGAGGCCGTTCCTTTTGGCGCTTACCAGCTGACTGCTTACCACCATATGGACGGCTTTCCCGCTGTTACCAATTTGTCCAGTTAGCTCGCCATATACGTTTGCGGACTTGAGATGCAGAGAGAAGTTGACCATAATGACGAGGTTTGAGTCCGGTGAAGAATACTTCCCGAAACCAGGTAAGACAAAAGCCATAATATTAATAATAATAGGGTGAGAATGTGGTAAACATGGTAAAAATCAAAGGGCTTTTCTTTTTCTGGATTGTTTTGAGGGAAGTGGGTGGGCGCTGGTCGATTGGTGCCAGTTGGTACAATATTGGTTTGGTTTAGAGAAGGAGGATGGTGGGTGAGTCGATCAGTCAGGCATTTAGTCGACAGCGACCTCTAGTGGATTTATATGAGAACAGAAGGCACGAATGGCACTCGTGAGAAATTTGAGATCTCAAAAAGCATACACAGCGGCCTCTGATGGATTCGCCAAAACAAAAACTGCAAAAAAAAATTTAGCTCCTGGGATGTATTTGGCACTCTCCAGAAATGTATATGGGGTACATTTTCAGAATGAGTCTGTATTGCATGCATTGTATTTGATAAAAGATTATTGAGGTGGGCCATCATGTTATCTAAACCCCAAGATAAGTGCAAACTAAACTGAAACTTAACTGGCTAGCCACCTAATCCCTAATCCAGGGATCACCATCATCTCGTTCCTGGAGGTCCGGTGTCCTGCAGGCTTTAGCTCCAACTTGTCTCAAAACACCTGCCTGGATGTTTCAAGTATACCTAGTGAGAGCTTGATTAGCTTGTTCAGGTGTGTTTGATTAGGGTTGGAGTTAAAATCTGCAGGACACCGGACCTCCAGGAACATGTTTGGTGATCCCTGCATGATACAGGGCCCAGGTCATTTGTATTCAGACCTGCTGTTAGACTTTATATAAGAAACCTTTTTAAAATGACTCAGCGAAACAACTGAAATGCTTCTAATCTACATTTCAGGTATGGATCCACCATAAAACTTAATTTGTGTTCCCTGCATGAAAGTAATCCATATACATTTGGGATGTCAATTGATCAAATAAATGAGGGATTTGTCTTTTTTTTTGGACTCCTTTAACAACTGTACTGCAACCCTCTGGCAGCCTTCCACCGCATTGTGTTTGTAAACTCAGCCACTTATATTTTCCTCTAAAAACCTGCTGTATTGCGATTTTAAGGGGATCATCTTGCGGTTTCTCTGGTAATCATTCCATGCACATGAGCACAGACTTTAATAACTCAAACTTATCTACTGAGACATCTACCTTGCTTCTGGCTCTGTGCAAACAGGCTCTGAGCTTGACATTGTGCCAAAGACTTCAAAGTAGCAATTTACAGCTAGTTGTACTGGGGAAGCCATTATTAGGGCCAGACGGAATCTGCGGACATTTTTTGCTATTTCTGCGGAGTATTTTATTAAAAATCTGCGGATTTATGCGGAATGATTTTGGGAGTATCATAACAAAAAACTTAATATATTAAGTAAAAAGTAATACCTTTTTAACTTTTATTTAATGTTTACAATGCAAATCCAATTAGATCAATCAATGATGGGCTAAAAAAAAATCTGCGTAAATCTGCGTAAATCTGCGGAATTCTGCGCGGAAATCTGCGGAATTCTGCGCGCGCAGATTCCGTGTGGCCCTAGCCATTATTAAGGGGCCATATCACTGGACGGGCCACACAAAACATTATTTTACCCGTCATTTACGCATCATTCATGCTATGTTTAGGCAGACAGGAAACATTGTGAATTGCGTCTGTCCTCCCATGCTTTGTTTTTTGTGTATGTGCAATGTACGCTTCTCTCTCTTTTTTCTATCCTGCTACCCAGTACCAGTAAATTACTATGACTGTCTCTCTCCCTCAAGCCGTGTGATCTAATCCTCTGTTCAAGCAATCCAATTTCTCTCCAGCGGTGGGCATCGATGCTCAGCAGTAATACAATTCCCCCAAATCACTGGCAACATGCAGGTCCTGAAAAGCATTTTCAGAGACTAAAGGAAAACAAAGGAAATGGGGAGTCACTGACTCTTATTGGGAGCACGATTGGGGAAGGAGCAACGGGAGCCCTTCGAGGACCCTCTTACACTCTGCTGGAAAAGGCTTTAATTGGACCAACGCGTCAGCCATTTCACGGTCAAAAATGCTGTTTTACATCACTGTGAAAACAAAATGGACTCAACTTACAATTTTAAGGCAACAGCTTTTTTTGAGTTGGGTTTAAAGTTGAGTCAACTCAAACAAAGCTTTGCAGCAAGTTGCCTTAAGCCTAGTTTATACTCGACGCGTCCGCTAGTTCGCTTAAGTGCGCGCGGCAAATATGACGTCAACGCGGAGTTTCCGGATGTTCGCTTTGGGTGCGCGTGACATGATTTCGGCTAGCGGTGCGCATGGGATTTTTTGAGACTCGAGCGAACAGAGCACACGGCGCTGCGTCTGATTTGAGTTGGATATGAATCACTTTGAAAAGATTATGTCTGAAACAGGTACGAATGTAAAGATATCTTTATGATCCGTGATCACAGAGATAATCAGATGATCAATAATTCTTGGCTAGAAATTGCAACAGCAGTGAGAAAGGAGGAAAGTTTTTGTTAAAAGGTTTGGAAAAAACTTAAGGGTTAAGTTTATTAAAGCCAAAAGAGGCCAACGGAGACACAGCTACACAATTACAGAATATGTTTTTCCACCAGTCATAGGTTTAAAACTGATGTATATATTACAATTGAATTTAAAACAATTTAATAGTTACAAAACTATAATGAAGTAATGAATTATTTCTTTGATAACTGGACAGGAATATTTGAACCGATCGGTTTACAACATGATGCCGTTTTTCTAGGCTTTATGGTGATAATGGTCAGGAATGTTGGATTATTGTTGCCTTTTTAGCATAAGTAGAGGACAGAAACTAGCCAGACAGTAATGTGTGAATTGTGGAGCAGGCTAAAGAAATAAATAAAACATCTGTATTATGTAGTAAGTGTACTTTTTGCTTTTATTCTTACCATAATAAAAAATATATTTTTGTTGAGGAACCCATGTTCTGCTGTCATTAATATTTTAATACACTTTTGAACAAAAGCAAGTGATGCATCAAAGTTTGATAAAAAAAAAAATCTTGAATGGTTACAAAAATCTTTATAATCATTAAAATAATTTACAAAAATAATAAAATAACTAGTTTAATAAACATCAATGATGTTAATGATATGACGTAGTTCCTGAAACTTTCTACTCTGTTTATCCGTCTGACTTTACGGCCTCGGTACACTTTTTTGGTCCACTTTTGGAGCGCACTCAAGTGCGATTGCTACATTCACAACTGCCCAAACAAACCGCACCAAGAGGGAAGACAAACTTTAATAAGGCAGGTGTGAAAGCACCCTAACACACCATCCTGAGAAATGGATAATCACTACATGATATTTGTAAAATGTAAAGTTTTAGATCTATACATGATGTATTTACATTTTTTTTCTTTATTGTAAATAAATGCGCAAGCAACATACAGTACTTGCTTTTATACCCACTGGTGAAGCACCTACTGAGTGAAGTTTATTCATAAACTCATGTGTTTGTGATTTATCACGGCTGGTCCACATTAACTAATCATGATCTCCCAAACATATGATTACCCTTCTACTATAAATAACCACAGTTTTACTCCACAGTTATCTTCGCATGGAAGAAAACCTCCCTTTCCTCCCCCTCCTTTTCTTTGATCGGGCGGTACAGCGGCCCAGTGGTTTGCACTGTTGCCCCACAGCAACAACACTGCCAGCCCCGGTCCTTGGCAGGCTGGTGGGTGTTACTGTGTGGAGTTTGTATGTTCTCCCCGTGTTCGCATGGGTTTCCCCCGGGTCCTCCGGTTTCCTCCAACTATCCAAAGATATACATAGTTTCATAACAGTTTAAGCAATTCAGACACTTGTCTAACTCCCTTCCTCCTCAAGTGTTAGCTACCGCAGCCGGGGAGTTTGAGATCTACCTAAGCTCAAGCTCCCCTCTCGCTCTACGAATGGGAGGGAGCCCTGGGCTCGAGGATCCCTTCAGCTAAGGGCTCTCTCCCGGGACAGCATGCCAAACAAGCTCACATTAAATCACCAGCGTGAACTCTTGAAACATAAGAATACATTTCTCAAACCATGTTGCACAACTTTTCAGAAGCAAGTCATTCAACCCAGAAAACATATCAAAGCGTTGTACGCTGGTTTGACCATAAACATGCCCCAGAAGTTTCGAATATGGTTGCCAACTAGACATCATAATGTGATTTGGCAACTCAACCACAATAATTACAAAGAGTTTATATCTACCCCAGTACGCCATTTTAATCTGCAGACATTAAGTGGTGCTTCTTCTGTGGCATCCAGTAAAACCTGCCTATAAGAACATACTAAAACCTAAAAGCTTGATAAAAGCACTGCATCTCATTTCCTCACAGTGAGAAGACACTGCTAATCTCCTGCCATTAGCAAGTGTTAGATGGACGAACACAAATGTGTGGTCTTTGCACTGAATTGGTTGTGTTTCGCAGCAGATTAGGATCATGCTGTAACACATTAGCAGTCATATGGTGGGAACATCTTGATGGGTCGTCCTTCACTGCTCCGGGTGTGAAATGACGGCACACGTGTCTGCTTGTTCTGAGCTGTCTTTCTCCTGACTGCCTTTACACTTGACTAATAGACGATCTTCCCATTTTAAGTGGTTACCCTTCATGGAGATTGTTTTTAAATCAATATGACACTAGTAGTAAGTAATTATTGGAAGTAATTATTGTACACGTGATGGAAACATTCCTGGAGTTAATGTTTAATGGCCTTAATAGAATCCCGCTGTCATTTTGTCTTCAGAGAAAGCTTGTTGACAAATATATGTGACTAAAAAGTTCAAGGAAAGAGTTGTGTAGTTTCAGAGATGAGGCTAACCATAGAGAACTTCTAGGGGTCTCCATAATCCTGGACCTGGCCGTATTCTGAGCAGATGCTGCAGCGGTCATGGAGGAGTGGAGAGCATGAGACTGATTCCTGAAAGACCACAGTGATAGACGAGTCTCTGCATTGATCCCTTGGGTCAGCCTGAAGACCTGTCGGTGACCTACTCACACCTACAGCTTTTCCATGATGGACGTCCACCATTCCCCAGCCTCCGGCACCTAGACTGCAGCTCTGCACAAGAAGTTTGGCCAAAGGACAAATGGTCATGCCCAACTGAGCCTGGTTTCTCGTGAGGTTTTTCCTTCAATTCCGTCAATTGTTGAAGTTTGTTCCCCGCCACTGGCTTGCTTGGTTTGGAACTTGTGAAGCTGCGCATTGATGGATTTGCTCTTCAGTGTTTGGACTTTCAGCAGTGAAAATTAAACCACACTCAACTAAACTAAACTTCAACTCTGAAAACTGCAATAAAAAAAGCAAAAAACGTATGTATGTGCGAACACTTGAAATTGGTATCAGACGTAATTGGCGTGTTATGGAATTTAACTATGGCAAATAAGTGAGAGCCCGCATGGAAAAAATCTAAATAAACATATGTTTAATATAGGTTTTGATATATGTTCTTAATATATGTGACATATATAAAATTAGCCATTTTCCTATATTATATGTACATATATGTACATATAATATAGAGAAACGGTCAATTTTACATATAATATTCATATCCCTACTGAAAAAAACAGCTTAAACCAGCCTAAGCTGGTTTTAGCTGGTCGACCAGGCTGGTTTTATAGTTGTTTTGGCCACCAAATACATGAAAACGAAATTAAAAATCTACTCAAGTACAGTAACGATGTATTTGTACGTTACTTTCCATCTCTCTATATGTGACCAGCCTAGCCAGGCTGGGAGCCCAGCCAAAACCAACTTAAACCAGGCTGGTTAAGCTGGTTAAAGCTGGTCATTTTCCAGTCTGACCAGCTAAGACCACGCTGGAAATAGCTGGAAACCAGCCTGGAAATGACCAAAATCCCTCTAAAACCATGCTGGTTGACTAGCTAATAACAGCCAACCAGCTAAGGCTGGTTTAAGTTGTTTTTTTCAGCAGGGTTAATGTAGGAAAACGGCCAATTTGTATATGACACATATACAGAGATGGAAAGTAGCGAAGTACAAATACTTCGTTACGATTTTTCTGGTATCAGTACTATTACTGCTTATCACGAAGCAGATGTATCACTACTTATTTTTTTGGCAACTTTTTACTTTTACTCCTTACATTTATACACAAATTTCTGTTCTTTCTACTCCTTACATTTTTTTTAAACCACAGTCGTTAATTTCGTTTTTACATGTTTGGTGACACAATCTATATTCATTCAAGTCATTGCAAAATATGAACGCATTTTTGATGCAGTCAGTCTATTTCTCCTCATTGCGCCCCTGCATGCTGCACTGCATGGCCGTTTCAAGGCTATCGCGCACCGTAGGCCTACATGGGCTAGTTCATGAAGTTTACTCTGAGAAAGTCTAGAATGACTACGCAGTTGGACAGAGGGAGTCGATTTTCACAACACTGACACTGTCCTGTTTACACTGCAATAAGACAATAAGAGTGTTGGAAAGTCCTGGTGTCCTGCAAAGTTTAGTTCCAACCCCAATCAGACACACCTGAGCTAGCTAAACAGACTCTTACTATGCTTTCTAGAAACATCCTTGCAGGTGTCTTAAGTCAAGTTGGAGCTAAAATCTGCAGGACACCGGCCCTCCAGGACAGAGTTCGGACACCCCTGCCTTACAGGTAAACAAGAGAGACACATTCCAGTTCAAAAACATGCCATTTAAATGCTTGCGTCCTTTGTCACCTTCCGATCAAACTGCACGGGCTTCTCTGGCCTTTAAATCTAATGAGTACATATTTCAGGCCGTACTTCTTTACCTTTACACGAGCACAAAAGTGTAGTCAGTACTTCACTCGAGTCAAACACGAGTATCTGTACTTCTACTGAAGTAAAGGATGTGTGTACGTTTGCCATCTCTGCACATATATTAAAAACCTTCATCAAAACCTACATTAAAACATTTATATAGGTTATATATAGATTATATAGATCCGAAAACATAAAGTCTGACTTTTGTAAAGTGACTAAGTTTCATTGTGCTTAATTAATCATAAACACATATAAAAAGAGTATATTTTACCACAGAATTTGCCAATGTAAACATGTCTAGCTTTAAAAATCACATATTAAGTTACGAGGCAATACATTCTTTATGTATTCTTATTTCTTTATTTTAATGTTATTTTATTTATCGCATGAATTCATTTTACAAATCCTTATAGATTTATTTTGGAAAATATTGGTCGCAAGAAGAGTTCAGCAGAGTTATGTACATATACCATTTACCATAAAGCATTCTGTACACAAAATCAGTAACATTCACACAATAGATCCCCCACAAAAGGGGACATTTTGTAATAAACTATGCTAAATGTAATGGTGTTATGAAACATACCTACCCACTGTTCCCTCAGTCGTGATCACCCACACCAGGGACACTTTTACAGAGATTGCTCTTACACAACAGGAACTATTATAAGGCTCTAATAATGAATGTCAGATCTGTGCATTTTATGTTATCCTTCTGTCAAGCAATTTACCACCCAAACACATCACCCCGAAGCCGAACCGTTCGTGATGTAATACCGCAATATTCAGCGTAATGAGCGGCTGTGGCATTTGAATAAATAAACTGTTATGCCACCGGTCTGAGTGATTTGCAGGCGTACAGTATATGGAATAAAATAACTAGTATTTCAGAGTCTGCAGTTGACAAATGGAAAGCTGCAGTGGTAAAAGTAAGATTTTTAAATATATATCAGTGATCATTGGGTGGCACAGTGGGTAGCGCTGGGTTTGAGCCCTGGCTGGGTCAGATGGCATTTCTATGTGGAGTTTGCATGTTCTCCCTGTGTTAGCGTGGGTTTCCTCTGGGTGCTCCGGTTTCCCCCACAAGTCCAAAGACATGTTGTACAGGTGAATTGGGAAGGCTAAACTGTCTGTAGTGTATGTGTGTGATTGAGTGTGTATGGATGAGAACATGCAAACTCCACACAGAAATGCCAACTGACCCAGCCGAGGCTTGAACCAGCGATCTTCTTGCTGTGAGGCGACAGCACTACCTACTGCGCCACCATGTCGCCCACAAATATATATATATATTTTTTTTTTTTACCTTATAAGGATCTGAGTCCCCCCCCCACCCGCCCCCCCTCCTAAAATGCAAATCCTAAAATCGCCCCTGGTGCTGCAGAAGTTGTGACTTTCTCAAATTTCAAGCGCCAATGGAAGCGTCAGCCAATCAGATTGCTTTATGCAAATACCCCAGCTCAGACAGTAGCCAATTGCGGACTTATTTCATTGACTGACGCTGCTGTGAGGCCCAACTTCAGACATGACCTCAGTCAAACGTTGACGCTGCAGCCCCGTGTGAATCAGGCGTAAGACAGTAAGTTGTTATTGGTCAAACACATCAAGCTTATGTTGACTTGAGCAGAAGTTTATTTTGTGATTCTCTTGAAACACACAATGTCTCCATAATATGTTGGCAACACTATTTTTTGTGTAAATGTACTACTATTTTTTTTTATTTTTTTTCGCCTTCAATTGATAGGACAGTGGAAAGTGTGGGGAGAGGAGAGAGGGGAAGGCTCGGCATAGGACCTCGAGGCGGGAATCGAACACAGGCTGCCATAAACACCAGCCTGCCATACTGTATCTTAAAAGACCTTTGCAGAAGTCGTATTTGGCCTTGGACTGGTTTGTTTTATGCATCTCTCGAACTATACTATATTAGATTGAATAGTCAGAAGATGTTTTGAGAAGAAGATATTTTGAAGAATATTTATGTATACATTTTTCCATAAGTAAGAAAAATAAATACTATAAAAGTTAGTGGTTACAGGTTTCCAGTATTCTTTAAAATATCTTCTGTGTTCAACAGCAACTTAAACTTGTTTGGAGGGTGAGGAAATGATAATTTCTTCATGGCATAGATTCAGCTCCACAAGTCACCAAACCAAGCAAGCCAGTGGCAACAGTGGTAATGAACAAACTTCACCAATTGACGAAAGTGAAAGAAAGAAAAAGCCTTGAGAGAAATCAGGCTTAGTTGGGCATGACAATTTCTCCTCTGGCCAAACTTTTTGTCCAGAGCTGCAGTCTAGGCACCGGAGGCTGGAGAACGCTGGGTGGCCATCATGGAGAAGCTACAGCTGTGAGTAGATCACAGGCGGATGTTAAGGCTGGCCCACGGGATCACTCGTGTATCACTGGGGTCTTTTAGGAATCAGTCTCATGCTTTCCACTGCTCCATGACCACCACAGCATCTGCTCAGGATACGGCCTGGTCCAGGATTATAGAGACCACTAGAAGTCCTCGAAGGTTGGAATCATCTCTTCACAGGTCTTGGATCACATCAATGGTGCTGCACAATCTCTAGAACATAGGCCTCAAACTCGATTCCTGGAGGGTCGCAGCTCTGCACAGTTTTGCTCCAATCCTTATCAAACACAGCTGATCCAACTAATCAAGGTGTTCAAGACTACTAGAGACTGTTAAGCAGGTGTGTGTTGGATGAAATTGGAGCTAAAAATGCAGAGCTCCAGGAATTGAGTTTGAGACCACTTATCTAGAGGCCTCAGGATGAGTATCCCCAGGTGGAAATAAGGAAGAAAGAAAACAATTAGTGTAGCTGCTGTTCATAGTGTATTTAAACAAGCGATGTTAAATGTAAATGCAAAAATGAAGTACTATAAATGAAAATAGCAGTTATATAAAGAAACATGTAAAGCATATGAGTGTTTCTTACAAAATGTCTGGTGCATTAAGACAAGAGGAGTGTGTCCTACAGGTGGCTGTCAAGCCTACTCACCTAAATGGAGCACACTAATGCATCATACCGTTATGTAATGCAAATAATATTGATCATTTGATGAAATTCTTGAATTTAGCGTATCACATGCGGTAGTAAATACAACACAGAGTTGTTTATATTTCGAAACCGGCAACTACGCATTAATCAGCACTGAACAGAAGTGTATAACAGAAGAAATGTTGATTTTTGTGGTAATAAAATTAACTTGTTTGTAATTATAGCCAATTACCTACAAAATCCTCTCCTCTAATTTCTCTCAATCAGTCTTTCAGAGATTACACACGCAGACTAATTCAGTGGGTGGGAATCAACAGAGAGTGCGGGAATATTACATGACAACCAAATCTTTGCTTGTATATTTAATCATATTAATTAAACATACACCAGAAACGTGTTCATAAAGCTGTGCAAAACAACATTGTTTAATTGCATCTCATACATTTAAAAAAACAAAACATGGAGCTCATAATCACAATATAATGTACATTTAACTCTGTACAGAAAAATGCATACCAATCTTATATTTATTTGTAAATACGTAAAAATATATTTTAAAAAATGTACAACCCCAAATCAGGAAAACAGTATTGGGACAGTATGGAAAATGCAAATAAAAAATAAAGTAGTGATTTCCTAATTTACTTTGACTTGTATTTCATTGTAGACAATATGAATACAAAATATTTCATGTTTTGTCCGGTCAACGTCATTTCATTTGTAAATATGGCTTTAAGGTGTGATTTTCCCCCCTTCCACCCCAACTTCTTCCCTTCTCTGATAGGGCGGCACGGCGGCCCAGTGGTTAGTACTGTTGCCTCACAGCAAGATTGCCACTGGTTTGGCCCCATTCCGAGCCAGTCTGCGTTTCTGTGTGGAGTTTGCATGTTCTCCCCGTGTTCACGTGGGTTTTCCCCGGGTTCCCCGGTTTCCTCCCACCATCCAAAAACATACAACATAAGTAAATTGAATACTTATATCTCAGCACGTTCACATGCGGGGGGAGTTCTTGAGACTAAGCTTAAACTCTTCTCTTGCCCTTCAAACGGGAGGGACCCCCAGGCTCAAGGATATTCTGGATACTCGGAACAGCATGCCAAATACGCTTTATTATCAATTATCAGCTAAGTGTGATCTCTTGAAAGTATTACATCGCTTTGTAAACGTTTCTTATTACCATTTAATGAGTCGCCCCATACAGTCTGATAGAGCGCTTGGACACGAAAGCTTCTTCGCGTGACGTCACACTTACCCAGCGGATTCTTCCAGAAAATAGATTCTGATAATGTTAAACAATACACTGTGTTAACTGTTTACATAAATCTTCACTGAATTGCTGAATTGGAAATGACGTTACTTTAATATAGTCATTCGTGAACTGAAGTAGGCTTGTCTAAGGCTTGAAACTCCAAGCCTGAAAAGGAATTCCACTCCGGCTCTAGGCCAAGATGTAAATGGTCAAGTGTAGGCTGT
>CAIGQQ010004261.1:1898643-1911883 GCA_903798035.1 Danio albolineatus
TCCACTCCGGCTCTAGGCCAAGATGTAAATGGTCAAGTGTAGGCTGTAACTAGTGTGTCTGAAATGCAGCTGTGTACTTTAGAGCAAAGTCAGCACTTTGTTGAGTCTTTGTCATGTTTTAACGACCCGGGTAGGATTGACTCAGCGATTCAGCCTTCGGTTTCTGCTTCACTTATCGAATACACACACACGCACACAATCTCTGTCGTTCCTCATAACCCCCTCCTCTGTCCTCATATCCATGACTACCGCATCTCTCCATCTGTCTCCTCCTTTTTTTTTACTTCTGCTGATGCCGCTCTTTTGTCTTACGAGATGTTTGGGTGGAGCTTTTCTCCTCCTATCAGTCCTAATTAACGGCTCTCAGAAGAGCTGCTGTAGACACCGTTTGATTCAAATTTCATCTCGTAATGTAAATCATCGCAGACAACCACATCCCAACTGTGGCTAATCAGTGTAGACGTCTGCTTTAAAGTCAGTACAGCAATGCAAGCAGAAATACATTTCGAGCGGTTGTGCTAAAAGCAGACGATTAATCCCGACGTGTAAAGTTTTGACGTCGTCCATGTGTATCTTGATTCTCTTTCTCAGGTGCGTTTATTCAAGATCTGCTCCGATACAGGAGGCAGATTTCTAATTTGGTCTGTTTCTATGGAAATGAGCAGCGCTGTCTTGAGAGCAAGAGTAGGCTGCTCCTATAAAGATGTCTCGTTTTCGAGGCCAGACAGTTCAGAGTTGTTCACCAAAGTGTAAAGACTCTAAAATGAAGAAATGCTTGTTAAGTGTGAGAAAAACAAAGCGGCGCTCATTAAAATCAAACATTTGTGAGCTTGTTTACTGCACTTCAGTACACCAAGGAATGCTCTTCTGAGTTTTAAGCACAATCAAAAGAAAAAATGATAACAAAATAGTCAGAAGTCGTCGACAAATCGTTGGAAAGCAAGTGTGGTAAAGTTCACAGTCACAGAAAAGATGCGGGAACAGGTGAAGAATGAATATTCAAGTGTTTTTTAAGAACATCTGGGATGAAACTGAAAATTCTGGATGCTCTGAAAAAGATTTGTAATAAATATTCATTGTTTTATTCAAATTGTATGAAATTAGCTTTAAATATAGATTTTAAAAAGCACAAGCCAATAAAACAATCACATTTGATTGACAGTCAAATTTGATTGACAGTGAATGGAGAGGCATCATTTTATAACTGTTGCTATGACAGCACAGTAGCAGGACGATGACATTGCAAGCAGCAGAAATAATTATACTAGTGATGGGTCGTTCTTGAACGATTCGTTCATTTTGAACGAATCTTTAATATGACTCGGGAACGACGAGTCCTCTCAGGGAGTGATTCGTTCATCCGCGCATGCGCAGATTGCGCACAGATGTGCAGGTTTCGTTCATTTTTCAAGTCTTTTAATTCATTCATCACGCGAAAGACAAAAGCTAATCATATGCATTTAGAGCCGGAAAGAGATTTGATTTGTTCACCTCCCCAGTCCTCAGTCCGAGTCGTTCAACACGTGAAAGACACAGAAGCCAATCGTATGCATTTAGAGCCGGAAAGAGATTTGAACCGTTCACCTCCCGAGTCCTCGGTCTGAGTCGTGGCTCTTTACATTTTGTCACGTGATGAACGAACCAGAAGACTCGAAAGGTGAACTAGTCATGGCTCCTTCCGGCTCAGACTGTGTACATTGGTTGAGATTATATGGACTGTCCGTGTGACGTGAACGAACCACTAAAATTTGAAGACATGAAGAGGTGAGCTGAGCAAAGAGGCAAAAATATCTTCATAGATAAAAGAGCAGGCAAACAGTGAATGATTATTTTCTCTTATAGCATTCTATTTATGACTTGTTTGTAGTGTGATCAACATTTGGGCTAGTTGTACATGTGTTTGTAAGCAATTCGTAACAGTTTAATAATATATTGGCAAATTGAACGAAATGAACGAAATGACTCGAAAAAAGATTCGTTCATCTCTACTGATCCGAGTCAGTAAAATGATCCGAACTTCCCATCACTAAATTATACTGCATAGAAATGCCCTGTTGGAATGTCACTTGAGTTTACTTAATTCTTTTCATGACTAATAAACACATATTTTTTATTTATTTGTTTTTTAAATAAACACCTATTCCAGTTTTGGTTCCTGCAACACATTTCAAAATAAGTTGGAAAAGTTACCACTTTGTTATGATGCCAATGCTTTTCACAACACTAAAAAGACATTTAAGGACTGAAGACACCAAGTGATGAAGTGTTGCAGGCATAAATTTTGTTCCATTCTTCCTTCAAACAAGTCTTAAGGTGGGCAACAGTGCGTTTTACACTTTAAAATGTGCCACTCATTCTCTATTAGAGACAGGTCGGGACTGCAGGCAGGCCAGACAAGTACCTGTATCCTCTTCCTCAGCAGCCAGGACTTTGTAATGTGTGCAGAATGTGGTTTTTATGTGTCTTTTTGAAATGTGCATGGCCGTCTCTGGAAAAGAGGGCTGCAAATTGTGCTCCAAAATTTCTATGTACTTTTCAGCATTTCAGCATTAATGGTGCCATCACAGAAGATACTTGGCCCATCTTTGCTCCTAAAGGACTAGACCTTTTTTTGGATGCTGCTTTTGTACCAAATCATAATTACAATCACCTGTTGCAGGCCTGAATGACAGGCAAGAATGTATATTTACAAATGAAATGAAGTTGACCAGACAAAACATTAAATATGTTTTGTTCATGTTGTCTGCAATACAATACAAGTCAAAGTTAAATTGGAAATCCCTACTTTCTTTTTTTATTTGCGTTTTCCATACTGTCCCAACTTTTTCTGATTTGAGATTGTAATTCGAACCTTTAGGGAAACTGTCCTAAAAAAGTCACAGATGTAGTTTATTTACAGAACACATTAACACTTCTGCATATATCATTATTAAAATTGTCATGGTTAAAAAAACGTGTTTTCTTTAAGTAACAGAGGCTGTTTTATGCAGTAATCTAAAAGTCAATAAAATATATGTTTACCACCCAACCAGCAATGACATGTGGGGCCCAGATGAGGGCTTCATGGACGGCAAATGTGGGCACCATTATGGGCTTGCACCTGGGATCCACATTGGGGTCAGCCGTGGAAACCCAGATGTACTAAAAGTGGGACCTCGAAGGGTACTGCATGGGTCCCAACTGGGCAATTCATGCCCAAAGGGGTTTATAGTGGGTTTGCACCAGGATTCAACCGTGAATGCCCATATGTGCTTAAAGTGGGCTCTGTAAGCATCTTATGTTGGTCCTAACTGGCCAATTTATGCAAGGCTTATTTAAGCCCAACCATGCCAACTGGTTTAAGGGAATAATTTAAGAAAAATGAAAAAGGAAGAGAAATACAAGACACTTGATGCTTTGAACTGCAAGAAATATATTAAATTGAACAACAAAAATTATTTGTGCATTCCATGCCCACTTGGCCCATATATATGCCATGCAGGACCCATATATGCATTCCCAGACCAAACCCATGCCCACTTGGCCCATAATTATGCCATTCAAGACCCATATATGTGTTCCCAGTTCAAACCCATGCCCACTCGGCCCATAAATATGTCATGCAAGACCCATATATGTGTTCCCAGCTCAAACCCATGCCCACTCGGCCCATAAATATGCTATTCAAGACCTATATTTGTACTCCCAGTTCAAACCCATGCCCACTTGGCCCATAAATATGCCATGCTGGACCCATATATATGTTTCCAGTTCAAACCCATGCCCACTTGGCCCATAAATATGCCATTCAAGACCCTTATTTGTGTTCCCAGTTCAAACCCATGTTCACTCGGCCCATAAATATGCCATTCAAGACCCATATTTGTGTTCCCAGTTCAAACCCATGCCAACTCGGCCCATAAATATGCCATGCTGTACCCATATATATGTTCCCAGTTCAAACCCATGCCCACTCGGCCCATAAATATGCCATTCATGACCCATATTTGTGTTCCCAGATCAAACCCATGCCCACTTGGCCCATAAACATGTCATGCAAGACCCATATATGTGTTCCCAGATCAAACTCATGCCCACTTCGCCCATACCTGTCCCTTATGGGGCCCATGTAATCAGCTCATATGAGCCTCCTATGTGGGACTCATACTTCAAAACCTACATGGGACCCACTGATTTCACCCAGCCAAAGCCCATGCCCACACAGTTCCCGTGGAACCCTTAGGTAACCCATCTAGGCCCCACATGTCATTGCTGGCTGGGCAGGAAACCACTTTTTTATTATTATGGTCAAACCTATTTCAGATACACCTGCACTTGAAATATAAGCAAAATGAAACTGCAGTTGTCCCTTCACATCAATAAGATCTCTCTCTGTCTAAGTAGGCGGTTTTGGCCAGAATGAATACGCTGCCATGTGGACCAGACTTCACGCCACTGGTCAAAAGTCTGTTTTCAGCAGAATACCCATCATGTGACATTTCTGTTTGAGTCACAGCTTGACAAGGATCCTCTTCATGCTCACTGAAATCCTCCAAGGGCTTTTATTGGGATTCTCTGCACTCCAGGAGTCGCTTTAAATTGTATCTGAAAGTGCTTGGTTTGTTTCTTCCAATCTCTTTCCTCAGATGGATAAAATAAGCAACTCTCTGTAGGAAAGACATTTGGTTCATGTTGGTGCGCTCGCCGTAATTATCGCTCAAATTGAATTCTGTCGTTTTTTTCCAGTTGAAAGCTGAACGTGTTGCTCGCGTAATACAGTTTCTTCTTTCAGACTAATGATGAAGATTAATAATCACAGCAGGATGACACCACACTGCTCTTGTAAATCGCTCATAATTCTTCATTAGAGGCTGATTTTACAGGAAAAGGCATTTCGAGAGACGATCTGTGTTGATGTGAAACACCCCTCGAGGGTGATCTTTTTTAATTACAGCCGTTCAATTAAAATGATTAAAAATATTTCCAATAAAGCCAAAATTGCAAGTCATAAAATTCCAACTGGCACCATTTTTCTTGAGTGCAGCCACTTTATTCAACTAGTTTACAGATGGAGAAAACACGTTTGAAATGTCATTTCTTCACTAATGAAAGAGTCATAATTGCGGTGGCCGAGAAAGGTTAACGCGCTGCAATTTAAGAAAGCACATGCAATAACAAAAAACACCAGCAAATTAAGAAACGATCTTCATCAACTTGACAGCACACCTGTTGCAAATTCTCAAAACACAAACAACGCAAGAAACGCGAAGCAAATTGGTCTAAACACAAACAACGGAAGAAACGTGCAGCAAATTGGTCAAAACACAAACAACGGAAGAAACGCACAGCAAATTGGTCAAAACACAAACAACGGAAGAAACGCGCAGCAAATTGGTCAAAACACAAACAACGAAAGAAACGCGAAGCAAATTGGTCAAAACACAAACAACGAAAGAAACGCGCAGCAAATTGGTCAAAACACAAACAACGGAAGAAACGCACAGCAAATTGGTCAAAACATACAACGGAAGAAACGCACAGCAAATTGGTCAAAACATAAACGGAAGAAACGCGCAGCAAATTGGTCAAAACACAAACAACGGAAGAAACGCACAGCAAATTGGTCAAAACATAAACGGAAGAAACGCGCAGCAAATTGGTCAAAACATACAACGAAAGAAACGCGAAGCAAATTGGTCAAAACACAAACAACGGAAGAAACGCGCAGCAAATTGGTCAAAACACAAACAACGAAAGAAACGCGAAGCAAATTGGTCAAAACAAACAACGGAAGAAACGCGCAGCAAATTGGTCAAAACACAAACAACGAAAGAAATGCAGCAAATTAGTCAAAACACAAACAACGGAAGAAACGCGCAGCAAATTGGTCAAAACATACAACGAAAGAAACGCGAAGCAAATTAGTCAAAACACAAACAACGGAAGAAACGCGCAGCAAATTGGTCAAAACATACAACGAAAGAAACGCGAAGCAAATTGGTCAAAAGACAAACAACGGAAAAAACGCGCAGCAAATTGGTCAAAACATAAACGGAAGAAACGCGCAGCAAATTGGTCAAAACATACAACGAAAGAAACGCAAAGCAAATTGGTCAAAACAAAAAACAATGGAAGAAACGCGCAGCAAATTGGTCAAAACACAAACAACGGAAGAAACGCACAGCAAATTGGTCAAAACACAAACAACGGAAGAAACGCGCAGCAAATTGGTAAAAACACAAACAACAGAAGAAACGTGCAGCAAATTGGTCAAAACACAAACAACAGAAGAAACGTGCAGCAAATTGGTCAAAACAAACAACGGAAGAAACGCGCAGCAAATTGGTCAAAACACAAACAACGAGCAGCAAATTGGTCAAAACACAGACAACAAAAGAAACGCGCAGCAAATAGGTCAAAACACAGACAACGGAAGAAACGCGTAGCAAATTGGTCAAGACACAAACAACGAAAATTCATAATATTAAGTTAATTTAGCTAATTAATTTAATAACGCAACGTTTTAGTTAATCATAAACTAGACTGATAATTTCCAAAAGACAACAGAATCGTGTAATCAGGATATTAAAATAAACGAAAAACAACTCACCTTTCAAAGACCACCAATTACTTCACTGAACAACAGTCATGGCGGGTTCGTATCTCAGCTGGGTCCGTCATGTTTTTGGGTCCTCTTTAAACATTTCCATTGTGTTATGTGGATGTTTACAAGTGTTTTAACCAATTTGCTGGGCGTTTCTTCCGTACATAATTGTCTAATGGAGTTTCATCAGAATTTGGAAGCAATCCTGAAGGATCCTGACGGGAATCCCATAAGAACCAAGTCGTCTTCCTCGGAACTTCAGTTTATCCAAAAGGATCTTAATTCGATGCTTGGAGGGAGGAATTTCCATTAGAAATCCTGCACATTCATTTAGGATTGCTCGACCTGAAGGGAGTTCATGTCCTCGTGTGGGTTTTATCATCATGACTTCCAAAGAAGTACTTTTTTTAAAATAATTGCTTCCTGTGATTTTTTTATTATTATTTTTTGTCTGATTTTATGTGAAGCAATCATCTCACTTACGTCTTTTTACAGTTAAGAGGCAGCAGTGTGTTGAAGTCTAAAGATAAATGCTGGCTTTTCAAGTGGTTCCTCAACCTTCAAACGCCCCCTTCCTCTACTTAGTTCGCTCTTAACAGCTTAACTAATAGCAGACATGACGAAACAGGATATCTTTAACCATGTTAAATTGTGTTTGCAACATCATGCATGCATGTTCGTGTCATGTGCTATATAACATGCTTTAAAACAAACTAAAATTATAGCAACATGTTAAATAATTCTAGCAATATATTAACATGTTAGAAATGCGGTAAATCATGTTAATAGCACTATTAAAAAAGTGATAACAACCGAGTGATAACAACTTAATCATGTGCTAATCATAGTAAACATGCTACCAATATGCTAATTTGTCCTAAAATATTTTTTAAAACATGTTAGCATGCTCTAAATACCAACCATGTATTAAATTGTGCTAGCAACATTTCATATGTTGCTAATTTATGCATCCAACCTCACCCCTAAACCCAACCATCATTGGTTGATGAGCAAATCGTACTAAATTGTACGAATTAGATCGTACGAATTCATACGAATTAGCCACTAAATCAAAAGTTACGAATTGGCGTGAGATAGCATTGCAAGATCAACATCTTTAGATGTTATTATTATTAATTATGTGTATATGTCTGTTCAAACACGCACCCAAAACCCAGTATCCACTTTCGATACGCTTCAAATTGCATGTAGATAATCCGTTTGGGAAACAGCGTCTATTTATCACTATGGAGCGCGTTTGACAGTCACGCACCGCTTTATGACGGGATTGCACAGGAGGAGTGACGGCACCTGTAATGAATAGGAAAGGGAATCCTGCTGTTTTTATATTTATTTCAAAGTGTTTAATGCCTAAATAAAACGAAAGTACAGAACTGACTCATATTTAAGAGCAAGGGGCGGCCCCTGGTGGTTCGGCGGTA
Source organism: Danio albolineatus (assembly GCA_903798035.1). Classification (NCBI taxonomy): domain Eukaryota; kingdom Metazoa; phylum Chordata; class Actinopteri; order Cypriniformes; family Danionidae; genus Danio; species Danio albolineatus. Next base: position 1,906,669 of record CAIGQQ010004261.1, read on the forward strand.
TGGGTTGCGTATAGGGAGGATCGGCTCTTTAATGTTTGTTGCCACTCCTCAGAGAAAGACTGAAAATACGGGAGAAATATGGGAAAACACCTTCACGGGATGATAGCGGGATAGAACTGTAAAATACAGGAGAATCCCGGGAAAAACGGCAGGGTTGACAGGTATGGCTAATTCATGCACAGTAATGTCATGTGGCATGTAGCTAATGTCATGTTTTGAAACAAACTAAAATGATGCTAGCAATATGTTAAAAATGTGGTAGGCCTATACCATATTAACAACATAATAACACCATTAATATAACATTCTACATTCATGTCTGCTTCTATGCTAATACTAAGTTAGCTAGCTAGCTAATACATTATATTAACAATGTGGCAAACCTGAATATCGTCATGTAACATTTTTTGTTTTATTAAATTGTTGTTATGTGCTAAAAAAATGCTAGATAAACATTAGCAATGTGCTAAAATGCATTAGCCATGAAGCTAATATGTGCTAAAACACACAGACATGGAGTTATTCATTCACAAGGTTTTATTGTAATACTAATGAACTTAAATTTGGTAACTTTTGTTAGCATGATCTGAAGTTGAACTGACTCCAATTTTATATGAAATCTGGATTATTGTAAAACGTTTATTTACATCCCTCAAGGAATAAGAACGCAGAAAAAAAACTTACATTCCCTTAAGGTTAGAAAATCTGTTAGCATTTTTACTGAAACCATCTAAAGGAAATCAACTGGACTAGTATTCAACCAATACTCTTATTCCTGCCTGAACTGCTGGAATGTTCCACAATCTAAAATAATATGGCTTGTACTCTCTTTTCTTCATGTATGTTTTACTGATTTGACACAATCTACATTCTCTTGAAACAAAGATCGATTGATTTGAATTGAACTCATACCATTAAAAAGCTTTCGGTTAATAATAGTGGCTATACAACTCTTAGGGACAACCTCCCTATGCCAGACCTTCCCTTCATGTAAAAAGAAATGGTGCTAAAATTGATGTGAAACCCTGAAATCCGAATTCAGCAAAAGGCAATAACCCGCTGTAGCACAAGTCAAGCAGAGCTAAATTTAGCCCCAGTCGGATCAATGTCGGGCCACTGAGGAAGCAGATCTGGCGCTCGTCTCTGTGGACGGACAGTCAGCATCTCTGCACTCACAAATAACCTCTTCTGTTTCGGGTCAATGTTGAAAAGAAAATGCTTGGTAAATCCCTAGATTACAGACAGCAATTTACATAGCAAGTGAACAGAATTCGCGGCATATTCTTGTATAATAACAGTGGTACATATGTGCGCATATGCTGTTGAAGTCAGAATTATTAGCCCTCCTGTTAATTTTTATTTATTTTTCAAATATTTCTCAAATTATGTTTAACAGAGCAAGGAATTTTCCACAATATTTCCTATAATATTTTTTCTTCTGTTGGCCTGATATTGGATTTTGGTCACTTTCCAGCACAACTTAAAATCAATCAAATATCAATGTCTAATGATGTTACAGCTTGACGCTGTGTAGATGTTACAACTATGACGTCTATCAGATGTTGGATTTTGGTTGCCATACCTGACTAATAAATGTCAATATTTTGAAATAGTTTGAAATAGGCTGGACAAAAAGCGATGCTCGTGCACCCACAGTCCTGCTGCCTTCTAGAGCTTCAGATGGTTTTTAAAAATGTCTTTTTGCATCCAACAGCTGTTGCCGCTTTCGCTTTAACCATTCTTTGAACAGATTATTAATTGGCCCGTTAACCAAGCGTTAACCATATGCACGCGATCGTATGTTCATTATCACACACGGTATGCATTTCTCCTTTTCTTTTACTTAATTATTTTTGTTAGTATAGTTTATCATTTTTTTTCAACAACATTGCTTTAATATGGAGGTTTACTCCCCATTTATGTGTAGTTAACTGGTGATCTGAGAGACTTAGACATAGTTTTAGATACATAGCAATAATAATTTATTAAATGTCTTTTTTTGTGTGTGTGGAAAAAATTTGTTGAATAAAAGTTGCATTTATTTCTGACACATGATTTAAAAATTGTAGCTAAGAAATAATTATTTATTTTTGGTGTGGTTTGAGATAAATATGGTAAATCCTTCATTTTAAGCTCTGAAATGTCATGTGAAATAAAAACTAATTGCAATGCCACACTAAAACCACAATCCATTTGCTCATGCTTATTGAGCAAAGTCATACACAACACAAAAAATGTGAAAGGAATGAGGGGGCATGTGGAAATAACACAAAATAAAAGTAATTTTAGGATGTTAAAGTCAAATTTATGCACATAAAATATATTTTCCCAAATACAAAAGCTAGTAATGTTGGAAATCTACTACCCACAGTGGCTGGTGATCAAAAACATTAATGTCAAGCCCTGGTTTTCAACTATGACGTCTATCAGATGTTGGATTTTGGTTGCCATACCTGACAAATAAATGTCAGTATGTGATGTCAATATGACGTTGGTTTAAGATAATGGCTCGACGTTGGATTTTGGTCACTTTCCAACACAACCTAAAAACAACCAAATATCAACGTCTAAGGATGCTACAACTCGACGTTGTGTGGTAATTACAACTATGACGTCTATCAGATGTTGGATTTTGGTTGCCATACCTGACAAATAAATGTCAGTATGTGATGCCAATATGACGTTGGTTTAAGATGTTAGCTCGACGTTGGATTTTGGTCACTTTCCAACACAACCTAAAAACAACCAAATATCAAAGTCTAAGAATGCTACAACTCGACGTTGTGTGGACATTACAACTATGACGTCTATCAGATGTTGGATTTTGGTTGCCATACCTGACAAATAAATGTCAGTATGTGATGTCAATATGACGTTGGTTTAAGATGTTGGCTCGACGTTACATTTTGGTCACTTTCCAACACAACCCACACAAGCTTAACATTGTGTGGACATTTCAACTATGATGTCTATCAGATGTTAAATTTTGGACGTCTGGATGTCATACCTAACGAATAAATATCAGTATTTGACATCAATATGACGTTGGCTCGTCGTTGGATTTTGGTCACTTTCCAACACGACGTAAAAAATCAACCTAAAATTAACCAAATATCAATGTTATTTGACGTCGTTATCGGACATCAAAATAACGCTGGCTAGACATTGAATTTTGTTCACCTCGACATCACAACCTAAATATAACCTAATATTAACACTATATGACGTTGTGTGCCTGCTGGGTAGCTTTTAAAATTATTATGTTTAGAAATGTGTTAAAAAAAAATCTTCTTTCCGTTGAACAGAAATTGGGGGAAAAAAATATACAGAACTCTGACTTTAGCTGTATGATGAGATGCACTCGTTTTAGCACAATCCTAAACACACTGCGGCTTTCTTAATTAGCTATAATGCGCGAGTCTAAACTCTACAGGCCTTTTTCTGAATTGAGCGCAGTTTGCGAAAGTATTCCCTGCACTCCAGAAAGAGGAAAACACCAATACCGTTGACACTGACAGATTGCCACAGTAGTCGGGAGACATGCTGCCTTGTCTTGCTGGGTAATTATGCCTTCTCTCATTTAGCTTCCCTCCAGCAAGAGCGAATGTGTTTGGGAGAGAGGCATATCAAGCAACATCCGTCACGACTGTCAATGCTAAAGGGACGGTTTCATCATATCGCGCTAGGCTAGCTGTGGTTATATCATTGCTCCAGGGATCATTGATTTCAGCATTTTTCATGCTAATCATCCGTCCTGTGGTCATATATGGCGGCTTCGTCAGTGACACACATTTATCATCAGTTTCTAATGTTTTGATGAACATTCGTTAGGCTGGAAGTATGCTCCAGTTCCTTTTACATGTACGGCTCAAGTCAAAATTATTAGCCCTCCTATACAGTTTGTATTATTTTCAAAAAACTTCCCAAATTATGTTTAACAGAGACAGCACGGTGGCTCAGTGGTTAGCACTGTCGCCTTACTGCAAGAAGGTCACTGGTTCGAGTCCCAGCTGGACCAGTTGGCATTTCTGTGTGGAGTTTGCATGTTCTCCCCGTGTTGGCGTGGGTTTCCTCCGGGTGCTCCGGTTTTCCCCACAGTCCAAAGACATGAGCTATAGGGGAATTGGATGAACTGAATTGGCCATAGTGTATGAGTGTGTGAATGAATGTTAGTGTGTATGGGTGTTACCCAGTACTGGGTTGTTGGCTGAAAGGGCATCCGCCACGAAAAACATATGCTGGAATAGTTGACGGCTCATGCCAAGAAAATACATCCAATTAATATGTATGAAAAAGATACACCATGACTTTTGGATATATTTTTATTTATTTATTTATTTAAATTTTGTGACTCTGGAGCTCAAAACTAGTCACAAGTGTACATTTGTGGAAAACTTGAGATTTGTGCATTGAATAAATGTTTTTCGATTGAGGTATACTTTCTTTTTTGGCTGAGATATCCCTATAATAAAAACAAATGTAAAAACCAAAAATCTTTCAACTTTTTGAGAAATTCACCTTTAGAGTTATCTAGATAAAGTGCTTCGCAATGCACATTAACCCCAAAAAATTGTACTTTCATATATTTACTGTGGGAAATTTTAAAAGTATCTTTACGTAACATGACATTTAATTAATATTTTAATGTTTTTTTTTCTTTTGCCAAAATATTCATATATATATATATATATATATATATATATATATATATATATATATATTAGGGCTGTCAAAATTAGCGCGTTAACGCACGCCGATTCATTTGAAATATTTAAACCGCTAAAAAAAATTTACGCATTTAACGCAGTGGCAGTTTTTTTTTATTTCCTGTTGTGGCCGACATGTGTTCAGGGCCGGCGCGTCCATTGAGGCAACTTAGGCGGCCGACAAGGGCGGCAGAATAGTGAGCGAACCCCCCCGCGACACCTACCCCCTCTCTCCAGGTCCTCAAGTTCATCCGCGAACTGGTCACTTTCTTTTTCACTTTCGGGTTGAGGGTGGCATGATCACCGTTCGCCTAGAGCACCAGTTCAGCTCGCTCCGGCCCTGCGTGTGTTTAATGAGCAAAGGAATATGGATAAAGGATAATATGGATAATATGGATCCATGTAAATGTACTAAGTGAAAGTGCCAGATGATGTATATATTAGTAACGGGGGGAGGAGGTTAATTAATATTTTAATGTTTTTTTTTTCTTTTGCCAAAATATTCATAT
>CAIGQQ010004261.1:1912283-1922618 GCA_903798035.1 Danio albolineatus
GTCCCAAACAAGTTGCGGGGGTTGTTCCGGTTATTAGGGCAGTCGGCGCACACGTTGGGTTCCCCCGGCTGCTCCCTGTCATAGAGAGGTGAGCGGGGGGACCGTGGGTTCAAAGCTGTGGGTTCAAGGGGAGGAAAGCGCCCGTCTGGGGCTCGGCCGAATGATGCTGTTTTCTTTGAGGCCGACACAGTGGCGCAGTAGGTAGTGCTTCCAACTGCAACCCATCTCTGGGAAATGACCTTCTTGCTGTGAGGTGACAGCACTACCTACTGCGCCACCGTGTCACCCCATATATTTATATATATATAATTTTTTTTTTAGTTTGTTTTGAGTTTTTTTTTATAAATGCATTATAAAATATACAATTTATTATAGATTTCAAATGCAGTCCTTCTGTATAAAGATACTGTAAAATATAGTCCCTGACATATAAAGTACTGTTAGCATCTAATGTTAGCATTTCAAATATAGATGGTAAAAGTGTCCTTACTATAGTAAAACCAAAACAAGAACAAATATTGGGTAACGCTTTTTTCTAAGGTGTCCTTGACACACGTTCCATGTACTTTACCTACAGTGATTACAGACTATAGACTAATTTTATTTAAAAATAAATAATAATCTTATTTTTTAATTCAACTATAGGGGTGCGGTCCGACATTGTGCACAGGGGCCTCTGAATTCTTAAACCGGGCCTGCTAGTAACGGTGGAAAACTGCTAGCCACAGTGGCTGGTGATCAAAAAAGTTAATGTCAAGCACTGCTTGTAACTAACCCTAACCATTTAGTAAATAGTTGAATGAATAGTTACACTGTAACTTTAAGACAAACTGAATCAAACGTTGTCATAGTATCTTTATTTACTTTCAGCAAAGGCAGTAAAACATCTCTAGCTGTCTCAGAAGTTTGTGTTCCTTTGTTGCGAAAATTAAATATGCTGTTTGATGGAGCTGTTGAAAGGGGAAAATTGAGTTAAATGTTTGTTTACTGACTTCATCTATGACTCCGTTTCTACAGTACAATGAGATTGCAGTTATGAAATATTTGCTGGCTTATCTCTAAAGCTCACTTCAATTTGTTCTGGGTTATTAAACACGACGTGATGGTGTCTTCAAAGCCCGTCTGAAACCCATTTAATTGGTGGGATTTTCATAAGAATGGAATGGATGCTGCGCGATAATATTTAATCCGCGGACATCAGTCATTTGGAAGCATGTGTATGTAATAGACAGCATTTACATGTGATTATCATCAGTATCAACAGTCCTCAAATGAAGAATATGACACTTATGTTGCTCCCAAAGGTTATATTAATGACTAAGGCTGTGGAATTGATAGAAATTTTTGTTTCATTCTTTATTTTTGTATCCGAAATCATCCTGTGTGCCCTTAAACCCTTCAGACCTGAATTGTGTTCCAAGTTTCTGAAAAATGTAAACACTATACATGAACATTACACCAACATAAAATTCTAAGAAACCATACATGATTTCTGGTATAATCTTGAATTTTTTTTTTTTTTAATCCCAAACATTAACGTAACATTTTTACTTAAATTTTGAGGTTTTTGTTGTATAGGCTGCACCTTGCTTATAGCAAACTTTATCATCACCCTCCTCATGCCTCCACATAATGTCTACATCTGAGATATCTACTATATGCTCAAGAACTTCAGGATCTATAAATTGTGCACATGTTTGTACACATATTTGAAAAAATCCTGAAAAAATCCTGATTTAAAGCTTGCAATGTTACAAAAGATTTTAAGCTATAATTAGTAAGAGCAATCCCTCTTTTTTACATACAATCAATGAAACATTGGAAAACATATTAATTAATCTGAATAAAAACATTGCAAATGTGGCCTATGTCTGCGTCTGGAGGCAAGTGATGTCATGATGATTTTCAGTGTAGTGGACTTTTTTTCTAATGACAACATGCCGAGCCTTCTTTGATTGAATGATAATGGACTGCAGGCTTTAAATTAGATGAAATGCTCAGGAACTACAAAAAACATGGGCAGACATTGTAATGGACACAGGGTCTGAAGGGGTTAAACAGTGCACTATTTAAGACAGCAGCCATTTGTAATGTCTGAGGCCCTGTTTACACTAATGTGTTTTCGTTTTAAAACGCATAAGTTTTGCTACGGTTACGCCATCCGTCCACACTACGCCGGAGTTTTCAAGCCTGAAAACGGAGCGTTTTGGAAACGCTGGAGAGGCCGTTTTCATTCTAAAACGCTGCTGCTCCGTCTCAGTGTGGATGGAGGGAAATGGAGACGTCTGAAAACAGAGGCGTGGCTGCTGAGATTCGCTGCATAATTGGGGCTTTTGGGTCATTGCGTATCCTTCGATTATTCGTCAAGCCCCTATCACATGACTATAACGCCACCGGAAGACGGCAAACCAGCCTTCACTGTTGTCGTTTTAGGCGCCATTGTGCAGTTAAACTCTACCTTTTTTACTAAAACAGCTGCATATATTCGCAAGAAGCAAGCTACTGTTCGAGCACTCGCTAATCGCTCGCGTTTCAAGCAGAGTAAGCCCTATTTAGAATGCCGAACGAGACACATGCACCCTGTTTATACTTGAACGCACATGCCCAGAGTGCACGAATGGTCACGTGATATACGTTTTTGGTGGAGTAGTGTGGACGGAGATATGTTCAGAAACGCTGGGTGAAACGCTAGTTTGGACACGGAACGTTTTCATGCTAAAACGCCGTTTTAAAACTAAAACGCACTAGTGTAAACGGGGCCTAAAACCAGAATAGATGTTCTGAAAGGCACTCAGTCTATCCCGCAACAACGATTGTACAACCGATATACAATCAACAGCTAGAAAACACCCATAATGCACTGTAAGAGTAAACATACTGAGTGAATTGTTACTTATAAAGTGCTCACTAAGTTTTAAATAACTATTACAGAGTGTGTGTCAGGGTTCTGCCACAGAAATCATTAAATTTTTTTTATTAAATACAAAAGATAGGAGATTGCTTGAGTTTCTTTGTGTTATGTGTGGACGCTGGAGCCAAATGCAGTTTTATTAAGAGAATGGTCTAGCATGTGTCAAAACAGGAACAAACCAATGTATGTAAAGTAATCCAAAGTGTGGTCAGTAAAGAGGCGAATTGTCAATATAGGCGGCAAACTACATAAACGAAGAAGCAAAGCTAAGGTCAAGCAAGGCAAAGCAAGGGAAACGCCTTGTTCCCATCGATGGGTTGTACCTGGAAGGGCATCCGCTGTGTAAAACATATGCTGGATAAGTTGACGGTTGTAAAAATGATTGAATGAATGAATGAATGAGTTTGAGTGAAATGGTTAAAAAATTTATTTAAAGGTGCTATAACATTTACACGCGGTTAATGAGTTCTCTTATTGGCTTTGTGTTCTTGTCCCGTTTTATGTGAGTTCATGGCTTGTGGTGTTTTCTTGTGTCATGTGCTCTCCCGTCTATTGTCTAGTCCTACCCTCCTTGTTAACCCATTATTAGTTGATTAGTTGAGATAGATGTTCACCTGTTTGTGTTAATTATTTCTGCTTTATATTCTCCTCATGTCTGCTGTCCTGTGCCAGTTCGTCGTCGTTTATACCCCTGTCCTGTTGTGTCCAGCCTTATCCAGCCCTGCTTTTTCCTGCCGGCCCAGTCAAGTTTGTTTTTGCCTTTTTATGAATGTTTTCCCCCTCGGGTTGTTTATTTTGCTTTTTTATTTTATTTTATTATAAATGAAGCCCTTATATTTCTGCAATTGAGTCCTCGCTTCCTTTCCCTACACGAAACCTGACAGCACTATAGGTGAATTGAATAGACTAATGTATGAATGTGTGTATGGGTGTTTCCCAGTGCTGGGTTGTGGCTAGAAGGGCATCCGCTGAGTAAAACGAATGCTGGAATAGCTGGCGATTCATTCCACTGTGGCGACGTCTGAAATGGAGACAAAGCCGAATGAATGAATGTGGCCGTAAATGACATGGCATCTGAAAATCATTCATAATTTTTGTTCCCTGTCATTGCATTCCCTCTTATGTGATACTCCAGGGTTCCCTATGCAGTTGCGCAGTTATCAATAACACTGATTGTTGGCACCAGTGGCGGATTATGACCTCCAGAGGCCTCTAGGCCAATTACTTCCTCAACATCACTGCCTGAATTTGAATTAATATGTTCAGACATGTTTATTCATTCAGCATCAACAACAAAAACGTTGCACAGAGACATTCTCCTGTGGCTTCCTGTGGCCTTTCGATTGATTTTTATGACATTTTAAGTCAGAAGGCCCATTTAAATTCAAACCGTGGGCATCAATCAAAAGCCAAGAGGAATACTGCAAAATACAAACAATGCTGTAAAATTAAGTGAAGTTTATTTATAAACTAATTTCGAGAGGATCACGTGTTTATGATTGATCGCAGCCGGTCCTGCATTATTCAATTTATGATTCACCAATCAGACGATTCCTAGGCCACTATAAATACCCTAAGTTCCATATCACAGCCATCTTCGTATTGAAGAATCCCCCCCTTCCACCCTTACTCCTCCTCCTTTCCTAGATGGGTGGCACGGTGGCCCAGTGGTTAGCACTGTTGCCTCACAGCAAGAACGTCACTGGTTCTAGTCCTTACCAAGCCAGCTGACGTTTCTGTGCAGAGTTTACACGTTCTCCCCATGCTCACGTGGGTTTCCCCCGGGTTCCCCGGTTTCCTCCCACCGTCCAAAAACATGCAACTTAAGTTAATTGACTAATTCAAATGGGCACCATAGACACGCTCCTAGTAAGTAGTTATCTCTTTAGAGCAATCACTATCTTTTCACTAGCTACTACAGCAGGGGAGTTCTTGAGATCTACCTGAGCTCAAACTCTCCTCTCGCCCTTGCAAACGGAAGGGAGCCCCGGGCTCGAGGATCTCATGAGCTCAGGGCTCTCTCCCGGGACAGCATGCCAAACAAGCTTTATAATCAATCATCAGCTAAGCGTGAACTCTTGGAAACCAATTTAATGAAATTTAAAGTCCGCACGAAATGGATGTTGAGATATTCTCCAATATCATGCTGTGCATCTGATTGAAACGATCCTGAGATTCTGAAAAAAAATTAGGGCGGTGGATGACTTTGTCCTTTGGGAACCGATTGGATCATTGTAAGATGGGCGTTGCTAACAAACCAAAAGAAGATTTTAAAAAGTTTAACAGAAGCAAATGTTCCCTATCATATGTGCATTATATTACATTAATAACTAATTCATTCATTCATTCATTTTCTTGTCGGCTTAGTCCTTTTATTAATCCGGTGTCGCCACAGCGGAATGAACCGCCAACTTATCCAGCATTTGTCTTACACAGCGGATGCCCTTCCAGCCGCAACCCATCTCTGGGATTCTCATTCACACTCATGCACTATGGACAATTTAGCTTGCCCAATTCACCTGTACCGCATATCTTTGGATTGTGGGGGAAACCGGAGCACCCGGAGGAAACCCACGCAACTACGGGGAGAACATGCAAACTCCACACAGAAATGTCAACTGACCCAGCCGAGGCTTGAACCAACGACCTTCTTGCTGTGAGGCAACAGCACTACCTACTGCGCCACCGTGTCACCCATAACAAATCCAGTTTGCTGTAAATGATATATGCCATGTGTATTACTCCAGTTTAAGAGAATGAATGATAAAAATACTTGAAAGAAGATTTTTCTTACTTTCGCCCATTGATCCATTTAACCCCATGTCATTTTCCAGCCATGCACATTTGTGATGCTGTTAGTAACAAATGTTTGCTGGAAGTAGTTTCGGGAAATGCCAAATCGTTGAACTATATTAATAATGACGAAACTTACTGTATGATGATATTTGGCTAATGATGCTTTTAGGAAACACACTCCAGGCCATCAAAAAAGAGGGCTGCAGTTCTATTAGCATTCATTTTCATTTTTCACACCGCTGCTGCGTGCAAGGCCAGCTGTGCTGATAGATTCGTTCTGGAATAAACCTTTACTGACCTTGACATTTTGATGGCAGATGTGCCTCTGGAATAACTATGTTGAGTTTTGAAGATTCCAGTGGAAACCACCAAACACTGAGATTAAATAGCTATTGCTAGTAGGGCTGGGCGAAAAGTAATCGAATCAGCATTCAGAACCTATAATCGATCAAAACTTTCCAGGTTGAGTTTTTCGATTACTTTCCCTACTACATGTGGAGTCACATGACTATGCTCTGTTTACAGTATACTTGTGTGTCGAGCGCACATGTATGGTCCAGCGCAGCCTTCACACGGTCCCATACCCCTCGCCGACGCATAGGCAACCCAGGCTCATTAAGAAATCTTAGTCATATGTACGTTTCTGGAGGCCGCAAAATATGTCCAGGGAGGTACGTATTTTTGCACTTTTTGTTTTCGCGAATCCAAGAAAGGCCGCTGCGTACGCTTTTTGAGATCTCAAATTTCTCTCTCGAGTGCCATTCGTACCTGCTGTTCTCTCGTAAACACACCAGAGGCCGCTGCCGACTGACTGACTGACAGACGACTCGACTGACTGACCCGCCCTCCTCCTTCCCTAAACCCAACCAATTTTAGCGATTGACCCACCCCCACACACTTCCCTAAACCCAATCAACTATTTTCAAAAGCAATCCATTAAAAAAAATAAAAGCCCTCGTCTCATTTTTACCACGTTTTCAGATTTTACCACATTCTCACCCTGTTATTTGCTTGTTTATAATATTTTTTGGACTCTGTCTTTGTCTTACCTGCTTTCTGGAATCACCGGACTCGAACTCCATCGTCGTGGTCAAATCCTCTCTGCATCTCAAGTCCGCCGACAAACACAGCGAGCTAACGGGACAAACTTATTGCGACGGGAAAGTCGTCCACATGGAGGTAAGTGGTCGGCTGGAAAGCGCAAAAAGGAACGACGTCAAACCGCCCCGTAGCGTTCCTTTAAAAATTTAAACCCAGCCATACGTACCTCTGGTAATGTGCGGTCTCCAGTAACTTAAACAGGACTACATTTTCAGAATGAGCCTGTGTTGCGCATAAGGCACGCACTGTGGTTGGCCGGTTTGGTAGCGGTGATGAGTGTGGGCGGAGCTAAGAGCAGCAAGCCTGTTGGAGCGAGTGTTTATAAGTGTCGAGTCCTGAAGAGCTCCAGTTGGAAACTTATATTATGTGTTTACCTTATGATTAAGTTGTAGCACATCCTCAGGTAGCATTCAGAAACATGATACAGAGGAACAGCTCCTCTTTATGTTCCTCCATGTCAAGTTTCTTCATTGGTGTTTTTTTTGTTCGGAATGCTAACTTATGGCCTAGTGGGTAGTACGTTCGCCTCACAGCAAGAAGGTCGCTGGTTCGATCCCCGGCTGGGCCAGTTGGCATTTCTGTGTGGAGTTTGCATGTTCTCCCCGTGGTTGCGTGGGTTTCCTCCGGGTGCTCCGGTTTCCCCCACAGTCCAAAGACATGTGGTACAGGTGAATTGGGTAAGCTAAATTGTCCGTAGTGTATTTGTGTGAATGAGAATGTATGGATGTGTTTCCCAGAGATGGGTTGTGGCTGGAAGGGCATCCGCTGCGTAAAACAAATGCTGGATAAGTTGGCGGTTCATTCCACTGTGGCGACACCGGATTAATAAAGGGACTAAGCCGAAAGGAAAATGAATGAATGAATGCTAACTTAATGTACAAGTAGCTAAAACTCATTCAGAGGCAGGAACCGGCAGACGATACAATAACTGTAATCATAAGGTAAACCCTAAACAAATCTCGACACTTTTAAACATTCATTCCAACGGGTTCACGTGGCTCTCGGTCCCGCCCACACTTGTCACAGCTACCAAGCTGACCAATCACAGAGCTTTCACTATGCGTATTTTTTGAGAGGTGCACGTCAACGATGCAGCTGAATCGTTTGTGTGTGCTTGACGCAGAAGTATAAATCAGTCTTAAGGTCAGGCCCTTATTTATCAGGGGTCGCCACAGCAGAATGGACCACCAACTATTCCAGAATATGTTTTACGCAGCGGATGCCCTTCCAGCCACAACCCTGTACTAGGAAATAGAGGATTACATATTTTTTTAGGAATCCCACGGGTCACAGGATTCCAGTGGGATTCCCACGGGATGGGAGTCATCTTTGCTTTTAATCACGGGATTGGGATGGTACAGGATTAAATAGTTAACGAGAGCAGACAGGAACGGGAATCAACTAATCGGAATATGACAAAAAAAAGAAAGAAAATGCACCGCCATTTTTGTAGTTTCCTTTTAATTTGATTACAATGTAGCGCAAGTAATAAAGAACTACACGACCCAGAAGCCATAAAAACAAATTTTATCTATTGGATTAAAAGAAGAAAAAAATATATATATATATGGGAGCGGTACAGGAGTGGGAGGCATTTTAAACAGGAGCGGCAGTCATTTTACCAGGAGCGGGATGGGATGGGATTATTTTTTAAACTTTTGTCTGGGAGTGGGACGGGACGAGATTTCTTTCTGTGGGAGTGGTACAGGACAGGAGTGAAAATCCACTCCCGTGTCATCCTCCACTAGGAAGCATTTTGGAAACAATTTAGTTCGTCCAATTCACCTATGTCTTTGGACTGTTGAGGAAAGCCGGAGCACCCGGAGGAAACCCACGCCAACAAGGGGAGAACATGCAAACCCCACATAGAAACGCCAACTGGTCCGGCCAGCGACCTTCTTGCTGTGAGGCAACGTGCTAACCACTGAGCCACTATTCCACCAGTTAATAAATTAATAAACCAGATGTATTAATTAATTAATTAAATTAATAAATCAGATGTAATTGAATTAAATCAATTTGCATCACTGAAGCATGACACAAACTAACATTGTATAATGGTATAATTTATAATTATGAATAGGATAGTTTATAATTTGAAAGGATAGAAATCGATTCCAAATCATCCGAGCATAATAGTGTGTGTCCAGCATAATGTACAGAAGACATATGGATTGAGCAAAAACACCCTTTTCCATTCTGATTATTTCAGCCATCCAGCTTTAATCTACATACCAAATAATAAATTCATACACTAATATGTTGTGGGCAGAGAGAGGGAGCCGTTACGTGTACAATGTGCTGCCAATGGCTGCGGCAGCCCACACACAATGAGACATAGAGAGGAGAGTGGGCTGTGTAGTGGGCACAAGTTTGGCACATTGCGCAGTGTGGAGCACACACAGGTGTATTTACTCAGACACTCTCTGATTGGCTGGAGGGGAGGTGCAAAGATCTCCCACATCTTTTGTTTGTTCATTTTTTTCCCCCTTTTTGTCAGAGCCATCGCATGCAAACCGCTCTCGCATTCGGCTGAAGGAGAAATTAAAACAAAGCAGGTATTGCCCAGTGGTGCTCCTCTCTCGCTATTGTTCACGTCCAGCAGCAGGTGGATATTGCAGCAGTCGAGCAATTAGCCTTTTAATGTAAATGGAGGGATGATAATTATTTGATTTGTGAAGGGCGATTGGCTTCGGCTCCATGAAGTAGAGTTTAGACAGCTGGCAGATGTGCTTTACTGCCGTGCTTCACATCCTACACTCACGCCAGCGGCAGCAGCATTGGGTTTCTCCCTCAGAGATGTACTGAGGGAAAACTCCATGTCTGAATTCAGTTCCTGAACTTGAATCGAGGTGATTTGGGATTCCAGTTTTAAAATCCATTCTGAATGGAGTAGAATTAAATGATTTGGTATTTAAAACTGACATATTTTTACGAGGACAAAACTAAAAAAATAATTTAAACTAATTCAGTGTACATAGGGATGGAGACAGGCAGATGGATGAACGAGTGGATGGATGGATGGATGGATAAATGGATGGCCGGTTGGTAGACAGAGATAGATGGATGATAGACAGACAGATAGTTGATGGACAGTTGGGTGGATGATATAGACAGACAGACAGACAGACAGACAGACAGACAGACAGACAGACAGACAGACAGACAGACAGATAGATAGATAGATAGATAGATAGATAGATAGATAGATAGATAGATAGAAGGATGGATGATAGATGATAGATGGAGGGAGGGATAGATAGATGGACAGACGCATGATAGATAGATAGATAGATAGATAGATAGATAGATAGATAGATAGATAGATAGATAGATAGATAGATAGATAGATAGACGGATGATAGATAGATAGATAGATAGATAGATAGATAGATAGATAGATAGATAGATAGATAGATAGATAGATAGATGGATGGATGGATGGATGGATGGATGGATGGATGGATGGATAGATGGATAGATAGATGGATGGACGGATGATAGATAGATAGATAGATAGATAGATA
>CAIGQQ010004261.1:1922628-1934496 GCA_903798035.1 Danio albolineatus
GATAGATAGATAGATAGATAGATAGATAGATAGATAGATAGATAGATAGATAGACAGATAGACAGATAGATGGACGGATGATAGATAGATAGATAGATAGATAGATAGATAGATAGATAGATAGATAGATAGATAGATAGATAGATAGATAGATAGATAGATGGACGGATGATGAAAATTATTTTTTAAATGCCAGCGCAGAGTTACGCATAGTGCATAAATATAATCGAACTGTCATTATCGTTTTATCGGATAAACATATATTGTGATGATTATCGTTATCGAATGGGTTATATACACGCAGACTTTTCATTTTCAGCCAGGCGGCCCAAGGGCTTCCGGTGACCTGTCTTTCCATTACAAAATTGTCAGGTTTAAGATCTGTCTATCTATCTATGTCTTTAAAATCAGCGATCTCCACTGCCTGTTAGATTTACGATATGTTATGGGTCTCAGTTCAGACAAGAAGCACTGCATTAAGCTCCATTTTCCTCCGCCATGTCTTTACAATAAGACAAAAAATATTTCACCACAGTATTTTCATTGCAATGTCTGCGCTAGCCTGTAGCTACTGAGAAAGCTAGTGGTCTTTCATATCGTTTTACGCTTGGTCAGCTGAATGAATGCTTCAAGAGTTTGCCCTTGCTGATGATTGATTATAAAGCGTGTTTGGCATGCTGTCCTGAGAGAGAACTGAGCTCATGGGATCCTCGAGCCTGGGGCTCCCCCCCGCGCTGTTGCAGGGCGAGGGGGGAAAACGAGTTCAGGTAGGTCTTGAGAACTCCCCCACTTGGCGAATGTAGATTATGAATGGCTCTGGAGAGAGTATGCTGAATAATACGCTTAACTATGAAGCCGATTTAGTTTGTCAATTTACTTATGTTACGTTTTTGGTCTGTGGGAGGAAACCGGAGTAAACCCACGCAAACACGGGGAGAACATGCAAACTCAGAAATGCAGAAATGGCCAGGTAAGATCTGAACCAGTGACATTCTTGCTGTGAGGCAATGGCGCTAAACATTGGGCCTTCGTGCTGCCCTGATAAGGAAAGGGGAGGAGTAGGGGTGGAAGGGGGGATTCTTCAAGACAAAGATGGCTAAGGTAAGATACTCTGGTTATTTATAGTGATTTAGGAATCGTCTGATTGGTAAATCATGCATTAGCAAATGAGGGACCAGCTACGATCAATCATAAGCACGTGCTCTTATCGAAATTAGTTTATAAATAAACTTTACTTCAGTCTATTTAACTGAATGTACTGTATTGTAAATACATTACAACATCAATGCTGTAAAAATAACGTAAAATGCTGTAAAAATAATAGTTGGCATTAAAATTCTAGCTATACATAGCGCCCATTATCACTCAGCCCTAGTTTAAACAGCCTGATCTCACGAGAAAACGTAAGTATTTTACGTTTTGGCAGTTTAGTGGCTAATTCGTATGAATTCGTACGAGTTCAGTCGTACGAAAATGTACGATTTAAAAAAGGAGGCGTGGCACCTAACCCCACCCCTAAACACAACCGTCATTGGTTGATGAGCAATTCGTACTGCATAGTACGAATTAAATCGTACGAATTCTAACGAATTAGCCACTTTTTAAAAAGTTACGAATTGGCCATGAGATAGCGTTGGTTTAAACGACACCGCTGAATGATTTAGGCTGTTTTTCAACAGGGCCTTACTTTTTTTTAATAAACGAATCTGAAGATATGAAGGAGACACCTGTTTGCACAATACTTTATTGGTAATTCAAAATCGTATGCATTGAACAAAATCAAAACAAACTGCAATCTGTTACAATACGTGATATTTCGGCCTATAGCTCCAGTTTCCGGTTCAACACAATGTCAAGGAAACACATAAAATGACTTGTTTAAAATCTCGTCTTATTTCTTATTGACCGTTACGCTAGTCTAGAATGATAAAAAATAGAATACTTGATCATCAGTGTTATATTCATCTAGAGCAAAAATGCCAAAACAAAGGAGAGAGAGAGAGCGTTATTACAGAGCTGTAACACAAAACCGAAATGCTTCAGGTTACATAAGTATTACTATGATTATACAGTGCCATGAACGAAACAATATAGGCTATACTACTACCACTAGAGCTGCAATTGCACATTAACAGTCTCGGGGATTAAGGGGTTAAAAACACTAAACCTATTCATGCCAAGCCAGAACGGCACGGACTGCACTTCTATCTTGGGAAGAGAAAAAAAAGCCACCGAGATTATAGGAAAATCCCAATTTAGGACGTTTAACGAAACAAGAATGCTGCCTAAAACTCAAAACAAAGGCAAATCATCGCGAGTTGTGTTGAAGAAGACCGTTGTCTTTATCCCAGCGTCTCTATACAAGAGTGTCAGTCATAAACTCTGTCAGTAAGTCTGTAGTTTGTCAGTGGTGATGGCCCTGTTTACAATTATTCCTCCTCATCGGCGGCGCAGCGATATGAAGAAGAGTGGACGAGACGATCAATGCGCAGACGCTGGACCGGTATCCCAAAGAAATGCTAATGTCTATCATAATTCGTACGCTAATGGGATACAGCCAAATGGTGCATGGATTAGCTGTAATTCTGAACTCCAGAGTAGAGGATTCACATTTCAGGTTTCATTGGATCCACATATGGGTTGACTCTTAAATATATTCTAAATCAGATTCCTAGTAATAATTAGATTCGTGGAGGATTGCAGTTTAATCCAGTTTGGAACTAAAATAGATGTCATTTATATTGAGTAATATATTTTTCGATCAATAATTACGTCCCCCAGGAGTTTTCTTTTTCCTAGAAGAAGCATTTGTGATTTTTAAAAGAGTCTTCCCATCATTTACTATTAAAGTTTATTAACTATTTGATGCTTTATGTGTTTTTAATTAATCTTTTTTTCTGGATTGATCTTTTTTTTTTCTTTCTTGAATCTTTTGTTTATCTAGGTATTTTATTTCTCCCCTAGAATTTCAACTCCCCACCTCATCCTAATTCTAATAAGATGTTTAATTATTTAGTGTCTAATAACATCTAATTATGTTAACCAATTAATACAGTTAAATTAACCAATTAATACATCCTAAAATACAAATGTTATCCTGGTAGATTAACTCATTAATGTATTCTCAATTATAAAAAGAAACATATTGAGGGAAATTAACCATCTGAAAGCATACTAACTAAACATGAATGGGATTTTAGCATAATTTCAAGCAAACTAAAATGGGTTCATTCAGAATTGAGGCCATTTCAGTTTGCTTCAAGTTATGATCCCATTCGTATTTAGTCACACTGAAAAAAATGATTCAATGCTGTTTCCTTGGGTTTCCTTATTTTTTTTTACGTTAAGTGGCTGTAAACAATTTATTTGGGCTGAATTTAAACAAACAAATTGAGTTGAACATTATTAAATGTAATTTGTTTGTTTAAATTCAGCCCAAATAAATTGTTTACAGCCACTTAACGTAAAAAAAATGAGTAAACCCAAGGAAACAGCATTGAATAATTTTTTTCAGTGTAGTATCCTCTCTGATAATTAATTTCCCTCAAGATGCTTTCTTTTTCATTATTATCTCTTAATTATGATTGAAATTCCAATACTGTCTAATAAGATTAACTTAATTTAAACCAATTTGATCCAAAATGGGACTATAATCCAGCACTCTCTTGAATAGTTCCCATTTTTGATCCAAATTATGATAGACATTCCGTCAGCATTGCCTTTTCCTCAATCTTTCCTCCTTCTCGAGGATCCAGAGGGCTCCTTCGGGATCTACGATGAAAACTTCTCAACTCTAATGCTTATACATAGAATCGATATATTCCGTTGGTAATATCATATGGGTACAGAGGTTATTTACAGGGTCCTCCTGAAGGCTGGGTTATCAAGACACAGCGACCGATTCCAACAAGTTATCATCCTTCGGCTGATGTCCCGAGAGTCCCGTGTCCTCCGTCAGGCCGGGATCTGGATCACTTTTCCGCACTGCCGTAAGGGGTCTCACCATGATGCACTGCCGGACCGCCGGCTTGCCTTTGGCCGCTTTGGGACTGCAGTTGTCGCGCTCGTATTCCTCCTGCGCTTTCTGTATCTTGCGCTTCTTCATCTTGCTTTTGTGAAAGTGGAAGGTCGTGACGGACACGAATATTATCCCGATAATCATCGTGACGAGCACGAAAAGCACGGCGGTGGAGGAGAACGCCTGGAACAGCTGATCCACCCGGTCGAAGCAGGTGCCATTGCCGGTCCGAGCGGTTCCGTTTAAGGCACAATGGGGAATGGAAAGCGCCAGTCTCTCCAAGGTCCGGGCACTCATTTAGTCCAGCGTCTGTATTGCAGGGGGAGAAAAAAAAACTGAGGAGACGAAAGCGAATAGAAATGTCCACCCCTGCCGAATGCGCGCGCTATATTGCATTCATTTCTCTTGAGGGGAAACAAGTCCACCTAAAATAGATCCAATGAGGAATCCAGCGTTAGAAAAGAGCATGTGTTTTAGCACAACAACAAGAGCAATTACATTTCTAGTCACGTCAACTTTGACGTCCTTTAAAAGACTTTGAAATCCACACCTTTGACGCACACACTCAAGCTGTATTGAGAACAAAAGCCGTCTAAAAATCGCCTCAGAAAGGCGCGCGCTGCTCGCCAACTTTGTGCGCAAATAACGCCGCGTTTTAATCTACTCCCATTTCTTCAGGCTCACAATTGACTAAAAGCAGATTCATTTGAACTGCGGCATTCCTTCAGATCAGCCTGGAGCAATGCTGCTCATCAATTACTGTCTGAGCAAAACCGTAAGTAGCCCATAAAGAGGAGAAGAAAAAAAAGAAAAGACTGGCTCAATCAATCAAACGAACATCATGCGAAGATCTACATTAAAACCGGTAGTTTACCTGCCTCTACTGTAGGGATGTCGCTGCTCCGGAGGCGAAGACCGGTCGCGGTTGCAAATTCTGGAGAAAAAGGAGCAGAATCCAGCCAATCGCTGCAGCGCGCAATGACGTATCGCCTTTGATCATCTGAACGCTCCAGCAGCAGCAGCAGCAGCCTCATTCAGACATACAGCAGCCCGTGTTCAGATGACAAGACAGGGGTTGTTGTTTTAATGTATGGGGGTTAAACAAGGGTATGTGCCTGCTCTGCTATCTGTGGTATTTGAGCCCACATTTATCATTACTTCACTCTTCGCGAAGACAAAGGGATGCGACAACTTTATATCAATAGGAAGGACACAAAAACGTTTTATACTGGTGGTGTATGGCAAGCTGTTTTGACTTTTATTCATTCTCAGGATATGTATTCTTGACATCAAAAATATTAATTCTTGATATCAACAATTCAGTTCTTGATATCAAAAAAGGTAATTGTTGATATCAAAAACTGAATTGTTGATATTAAAAATTAACATTTTTGATTTAAAATGAACATTTTTGATTTAAAATTAACATTTTTGATATCAAGAATTGAATTTTTGATATAAAAAATTATTTTTTTTTATTTAAAATTAACATTTTTGATTTAAAATTAACATTTTTGATATCAAGAATTGAATTGTTGATATAAAAAATTAACATTTTTGATTTAAAATTAACATTTTTGATATCAACAATTTAGTTTTTGATATCAACAACTGAATTTTCACTAGTTAAATGTCACCATAGGCTGCCATTCAAATTGAATTGTTGATATCAAGAATTGATTTCTTACAAGTTGAAATACAATTCTTGATATCAATAATGTTATTGTTGATATGAAAAATTTAATTGTTAATATCAATAATTTAATTGTTGATATCAGGATTAAATTGTTGATATAAAGAAATACTTTTCAACTAGTAAAGATGTTCATTCTTGATATCTGCAATTATATTTCAACACTTTACATTTGTTATTTCTGATATCAGCAATTAGGGAAGTAATTTTTGATATCTAAAATGAATAATTTCACTAGTAACAATTATATTTATGATATCAGAAATTAACATTGTCACTAGTGACAAACCAATTGTTGATATCAAGAATGAACATCCTTACTAGTTAAAGTATTTCTTGATATCAACAATTTAATTCCTGATATCAACAATTACATTTTAACTAGTAAGAAATCAATTCTTGATATCAACAATTAAATTTGAATGGCAGCCTATGGTGACATTTAACTAGTGAAAGTTAAATTGTTGATATCAAAAATGTTAATTGTTAATTCATTTTCTTTTCGGCTTAGTCCCTTTATTAATCCGGGGTCGCCACAGCGGAATGAACCGCCAACTTATCCAGCATTTGTTTTACGCAGCGGATGCCCTTCCAGCTGCAACCCATCTCTGGGAAACATCCATACACACTCATTCACACACATACACTACAGACAATTTAGCCAACCCAATTCACCTGTACCGCATGTCTTTGGACAGTGGGGGAAACCGGAGCACCCGGAGGAAACCCACGCAACCACGGGGAGAACATGCAAACTCCACACAAAAATGCCAACTGACCCAGCCGAGGCTTGAACCAGCAACCTTCTAGCTGTGAGGCGACAGTGCTACTCACTACGCCACCGTGGCGCCTAGGCAATCAATCTCCAGTTAAACTGGGTATGCAAATAATGACTGCACAATTGTCTAAATGAAGAGTATTTGGCATATTGAGAGACATAATAGGCCATAGTGTGACATTTTAAAGTCTGTATGATTAATGAGGGTGAAGAATCATTACAGATGGTCGTCCTGTTAAACTTATTTGCATATTTTAGTCCAACAGTCATATTTTAAATAATACATGTACATATTTTTGTTTTCCTACTGTTTGCTTTTCCTACAACTGAAGATAGTTTGAAGAAGGCTGAAAAAGCAGTGACGTCCATAGTAAGAAAAACTAATACTATGGAAGTCAATGGTTACCGGTTTCTAACATTCTTCAAAATATCTTCTTTTGTGATAATCAGGAAAAAAGATTTGGAACCATATATTAAACTGTTTTTATTTTTGGCCAAACTATCCCTTTAACTATATGAAGATATTTTTTAAAAAGCTGGAAAACTGTAACTATTGACTTCCATAGTATTCATTTTCCTTACTATGAAAGTCAATGGTTACTGAACTCTAACAGTCATAAACATTTGGAACTACATAGTAAATAGTGATTACATTTTTATTTTTAGCCAAACTATGAAGATCTTTAAAAAAAAATGCTGGAAACCTGTAACCATTGACTTCCATAGCATTTGTTTTTTTTTTTTCTAGTAAGGAAGTCAATGGTTACCGGTTTCTAACATTCTTCAAAATATCTTCTTTTTTTGCTGACCAGGAAAAAAAATCATAAAGATTTGGAAGATTACGTGAAGATATTTTTAAAAAATTGCTAGAAACCTGTAACCATTTGATTTTTTCCTACTATGGTAGTCAGTGGTTACCAGTTTCTAACATTCTTCAAAATATTTTCTTTTTTGCTAACCTTTTGTAATCTGTAATATTTGGGAAGATTACATGAAGATATTTTGAAAAATGCTGGAAACCTGTAACCATTCACTTCCATAACATTCGTTTCGAAGTCCATGGTTACCGATATCTAAAATGTTTCAAAATATCTTCTTTTTTTGCTGACCAGGACAAAAGTTATAAAGATTTGAAACTACATACTAAATAGTAAGTACATTTTTATTTATTTTTATTGAAAAAATAATGCAGGAAACTTGTAACCATTGACTTCCATAGCATTTGTTTTTCCTACTATTCATTTATTACTAGTAAATGGTTACCAGTTCCTAACATTCTTCAAAATATCTTCTTTTGTGCTGACTGGGAAAAAAAGTCAAAGATTTGGAAAATTACATAAAGATATTTAAAAGGAAAATGCTGGAAGCCTGTAACCATTGACTTCCATAGTATTTGTTTTTCCTATTATGCAAGTCAATGGTTACTGGTTTCTTACATTTTTTCAAAATATCTTCTTTTGCGCTGACCAGGGGGAAAAAAAGTCAAAGATTTGAAAGATTAAGTAAAGATATTTTTAAAAAATGCTGGAAACCTGTAACCATTGACCTCCATAGCATTTATTTTTCTTACTATGGAAGTCAATGGTTACCGGTTTCTAACATTCTTCAAAATATCTTCTTTTGTGCTGGCCAGGAAAAAAAGGCAAAGATTTGGAAAATTACATAAAGATATATATTTTTTAAAATGCTGGAATCCTGTAATCATTGACTTCCATAGTATTTATTTTTCCAACTATGGAAGTCAATGGTTAGCGGTTTTTAACATTCTTCAAAATTTCTTTTTTTTGCTGACCAGAAAAAAGTAAAAGATTTGGAAGATTACGTGAAGATATATATATTTTTTTTAAATGCTGGAAACCTGTAACCATTGACTTCCATAGCATTCGTTTTTTCCTACTATGGAAGTCAATGGTTACCAGTTCGTTACATTCTTCAAAATATCTTCTTTTTTTGCTGACCTGGAAAAAAATTGTCAAAGATTTGGAAGATTACATGAAATTTGTTTTTTTTAAAACGCTGGAAACCTGTAACCATTGACTTCCATAGTATTTATTTTTCCAACTATGGAAGTCCATGGTTACCAGTTTTTAACATTCTTCAAAATATATTTTTTATGCTGACCAGGAAAACAAGTAAAACATTTGGAAGATTACGTGAGGATATTTTTTAAAAAAATGCTGGAAACCTGTAACCATTGTCTTTCATAGCATTCGTTTTCCCTCTATGGAAGTCAATGGTTACCGATTCATTACATTCTTCAAAATATCTTCTTTACTTTTTTTTGACCAGGAAATAAAAGTCAAAGATTTGAAAGATTACGTGAAGATACATATTTTTTTTTTAATGCTGGAAACCTGTAACCATTGACCTCCATACCATTTATTTTTCCAACTATGGAAGTCAATGGTTATGAGTTTTTAACATTCTTCAAAATATCTTTTTTTTGTGCTGACCAGGAAAAAAAGTAAAACATTTGGAAGATTACGTGAGGATATTTTTGAAAAATTCTGGAAACCTGTAACCATTGACTTTCATAGCATTCGTTTATCCTACTATGGAAGTCAATGGTTACCAGTTTTTAACATTCTTCAAAATATATATTTTTTGCTGACGAGGAAAAAAATAGTCAAAGATTTGGAAGATTACGTGAAGATATATTTTTTTTAAATGCTGGAAATCTGTAACCATTCACTTCTATAGTTTTCCAATTTTTTACTATGGAGTTAAATGGTTACAGGTTTTCAACTTTCTTCGAACTACCTTATTTAATGTTCAACAGAATAAAGAAACTCATATAGGCTTGGAACCACTTGAGGGAGAGTTTTCAATTTTGGGTGAACTGTCACTTTAAAACCGAACTTGACCTATACAATATTGTAGTGTGATTCAGCTGGCTACAAATTCTCTCAAGCCCCATCTCGTCGAGTATATAGTTC
This sequence comes from Danio albolineatus, assembly GCA_903798035.1. Lineage (NCBI taxonomy): Eukaryota > Metazoa > Chordata > Actinopteri > Cypriniformes > Danionidae > Danio > Danio albolineatus. The sequence continues at coordinate 1,932,054 of CAIGQQ010004261.1, forward strand.
TGTAATGAGAAATAAACGCGTCGGCCCTGTGGAACCTCACAATCCTGGCCATATGCTGAGATGCAGTATTAGTGCGGCGCCGTTCACGTTAACGTTAATTAATGAAACCCAGCATGCTCTTCCCCTCGTGTACTGCTCACTAAAGACACCGCAGCACTCGCGCCACTAATCTACTCCAAACCCAATCCCCGTTGAGATTAATTACTACATCGTTTGTACTGTGCCCGATAAATGTGCAAAGTGACCTCCATTATCACTCCACCTGCTCAGCATCTTCTGTCAATTAATCTCTCACAATCCACTGTCTGATAATTGTTTAAGTGACCAGATTAATAATTTTTTTAGCATGACAGCACATCAGCCTCCGATCTCCCATGTTAACGAGTAAATCTGTGGTCAGACGGTGTTGTGAATTTCTGTTCTGAAAAGTCATACTCAAGTAAAAGTACCATTACTTGCCCAGAAATGTTGTGCAAGTAGAGTAAAAGTATCTTTAGTAAATAGACCTTTTAGAAGTACTCACGAGTAGTGAGTAGTGAGTATTAAACTGTAGAAAACAGTGTAACAGAATGTTACGTTCACACATCCCTGCACACACATGTGGTGTATTTAAGGATCTTCCTATTTTCGTTCGTTCCTTCCGGCCTTCCTTCAATTATTTGTTTGTTCTCTCCTTCCTTCATTCATTCATTTGTTCCCTCCTTCCTTCGTTTACTTCATTCATTCATTTTCTTTTCGGCTTAGTCCTTTATTAATCCGGGGTCGCCACAGCGGAATGAACCGCCAACTTATCCAGCATTTGTTTTACACAGCGGATGCCCTTCCAGCCACAACCCATCTCTGGGAAACACATCCATACATTCTCATTCACCTTCGTTTACTTGTTCGTTCATATTTTTGTTCCTTCCTACATTAGGTCCTTTTGTTCATACATTCGTTTGTTCCTTCCTTCCTTAGTTTGTTCAGTCCTTCCTTGAATTCTTCCGCCATTCGTTTGGTCCTTCCTTCTTTCCATCCTTCATTTGTTCACTCATTCCTTCTTTGATATTTTTGTTCCTTCCTTCATTAGGTCCTTTGTTCATTCATTTGTTCGTTCCTTTCCTTTCTTAGTTTGTTCAGTCCTTCCTTGAATCCATTTATTTGGTTCTTCGATCCTTCCTTCCATTCTTTGTTCGGTCCTTCCTTTTATTTGGCTCTTCCTTCCATTTTTCATTCGTTCATCTAGTGATTGTTTAAGGCTGTTTGGTGATTTCAGTCATCATACAGTCGACGTCCATCATTTTCAGTGACATGCAGTCTATAAACAGTCTCTGGATCATTGCTTGTAAAGATTATTGACCTCTTCTTGGACATTTTTAATGTTTCCCAAAGGTTTGCTGCGTTTATAAAGCGCCCATGTCTTGAGGTTATTCAGTATGATGTGATTTACTTTCTATGTGTGATTTAATTGGACAGGAATCACAGGACTGATTTTTCTACTTTAGACAATGACCACAGACAAGAAAGAAATAAAGTAGTGACTGCAGGATGAAGGAAAGTAGTGGAGTAAAAGTACAGATACTGCATTAAAAATGTACTCAAGGGAAAGTAAAAGTCCACATTTTTAAAACTACTCAGTAAATTACAATTCCTGAGAAAAACTACTCAATTACAGTAGTTTGAGTATTTGTAATTAGTTACTTTACACCACTGCTACAGAGTAACTTCATTTATCTTCTGAGTAATATTAATGAACTACACGGTTAGGGTTAACATAAGTTTAGGGTTAGTTGCATTTGGTAACACTCTACTTAAAGGGTTGTTCGGAAGACACTTAACGACATTTATAACTATTGTCATTAAGTGTCGAATGCTCAGTTGTGACATTTTAAACGCAAAGATGACATTGTTTACAATGACAACTTGTGTTTCTAATGAGAATGATTCCAATTTTGGTTCTTGCAACACATTTCAAAAGAAGTTGGAACCGTAAAGCATTTCTACTTTGTAATGTTGCTATTACTTTTCACAGCACTTAAAAAATGTTTAGAGATTGAAGACGTCAAGTGTTTTAGGTGTGATTTTGTCCCATTCTTCCTACAAACAAGTCTTAATGTGGGCAACAGTACTGGGTCTTTGTTGTCACGTTAGATAGATAGATAGATAGATAGATAGATAGATAGATAGATAGATAGATAGATAGATAGATAGATAGATAGATAGATAGATAGATAGATAGATAGATAGATAGATAGATAGATAGATAGATAGACAGACAGGTAAACAGACAGACAGACAGACAGACAGACAGACAGACAGACAGACAGACAGATAGATAGATAGATAGATAGATAGATAGATAGATAGGCAGACTTACAGACAGACAGACAGACAGACAGACAGACAGACAGACAGAGAGACAGACAGACAGACAGATAGATAGATAGATAGATAGATAGATAGA
>CAIGQQ010004261.1:1942511-1956639 GCA_903798035.1 Danio albolineatus
AATATGATATGTTTAAATAGTGCATGCTGCATTTCTCTCTCATAAACAATAATACAAAGCCATACATATAAAATATTGTTATATTTCATTTAATAATTGCAATAAATATGAAATATGGAAAATATGGAATAAGAAAATAAGTTTACAATAATGCAGATATTTATTTTGTAAAAATTATTTATTTTGAAACCATTTCAAGTTGAACAAACGCACACTTCAGCATTATTACTAATCTGTGTGTGCATTTTTCTTAAAAACCCATTAAGTTGACTTACAATACCATTTATAATCGAAATCGCATATCGCAATATTGGCCTCAATAATCGCAATATGACAATTTTCCCAAATCGTGCAGCCCTAGTGTATAGTGTGTCATTTGGGACGCAGCTATAGTCTTAAAATCAAGAAATAGTTTGTACTTTCAAGTATTTGAATGCTACCTCCTCTGTGAAGTCGTGAATATTATATTGCTTTTTAGGGTTCCTCTTATCTGATTTGGTGTTTTGAGCACGTTATTTTTTTCCGTAACTTGGTAAAAACTAACACAGCGACGAGACGTCAACATGACTGCAACATCAGATTATGAGGCTAAAAGAAAATGTCTGTTTTGTGATGTTTTGCTGTCATTTTTGAGTCAGCCAGGTTTTGTTTTGCAATAAAACACCTGCACAGTTTCCTTAACATTTTTAGAAATTATTTTGACACATTATTTAAAATATGTGGCTAAGAAATAGCAATTAACTTTTTTTTTTTGGTGGGGCCAGTGAAAATTTTGGCAGGGCAAGTAAAAATCTGAACCACTGGTCCAATCGGGCCAGTAGAAAAAATCCTTAGTGTTGAACCCTGTATTGTGTTTACTGCTCTAAAGTATATTCTTTTTTTTTCTTCTTTTTTTTTATAATTGTTTTTTTCTGAGTTTTTCACCTTTATTAGATAGGACAGTAGAGAGAATTGACAGGAAAGCATGGGGAGCAGAGAGAGGGGAAGGATCGGCATAGGACGGCGAGGCGGTATCGAACTATCGGTGTTGATGCACTAACCACTACACCACTGGCGCCAACAAAGTATATGCTTTTAAAATGTCTGGCTAAAAAACAAAACCCTTTCGTCTTTGAACACAATATATTTTATTTTGAGAAACATTTAAAATATTTTGGGGCAGTAAACATGTCAGGCTAAATAATTCAAGTGAATTATTGACTTCTGCGGTCTTCATTAGTTTAAAAAACACAGATGTCTTTACAATTTACACCTAAAATAAAAAAAATGTAAATAAAAAACATCTTACTCATACCTTAGGAATGGTATAACAGAAAATTTCGGCGTCAATCATTCACTTGGATTATTTAGCCTGATATGTTTACTGCTCCAAAATATTTTAAATGTTTCTCAAAATAAAATATATTCTGTTCAATGGGGAAAAAGGTTTTGTTTTTTAGCCAGACATTTATAAAGAATATATTTTAGAGCAGTAAACACAATACAGTGAAACTGTCATATTTTTATCCAAGGTTATCATACCGTCAGAATCTTATACCGGCCCATGCCTAATCGTGACATCCCTGTTAGTCACTTTTATTGGTCAAACAGGACTGGAGTATTTTATTGTTCTTTGGAACGGTAGTAAATTAAGTGACATTAATATTATTTTAGATTGCTTAGCTTGAGGTTGACAACTTCTGTTGACAATGAGACAAATTTACACCCCTGTCAGATCTTTTCAAGCTAAAATGGCCAAATATTGTTTCATTATTTCATCTGTTATTAGTTAAATGCTTCTGTATACCGTGGTATTTCCATTTGTTTTCATAGTTTTTTTAAGGGATCATTCCCCCAAAATGAAAAATCACTCACTTTCCCTTCACTTGTTCAACACAAAGAAGAAACTTCTGACACAATGTTGTCGTATAACCTTTCACATGCAAAATAAGCTGCTTTTTTTGCCCACTCCCCTTTCCGGAAACCTAAATGCTCAAATACACCCAAGGTTATGTTAAACAAACACACACAGAAGATCACATAAACCCCAGTGTGTATGTCTGTGAAAATAAACAGCTGGGCTGTATCAGAGCTGTTTTGATTAGATCTGTGTATTAAAATGACAGCAGTGTAAACGCAGTACTGTAGTCTCCATTGTTAGGATAAATCAAACTACAAATAAGTTTAATATGAATATTTTTGCAATGATTTATACTGATCTACACTCATTGGCCACTTTATTAGGAACACCTGTCCGACTGCTCGTTAACACCAATTTCTTATCAGCCAATCACATGGCAGCAGCTCAATGCATTTAGGCATGCAGTCATAGGCTGTTTCTCAATTCCAATAACGCAGAGAACGGACTCGTGTTCTTGTGGAGACCGGTCTTGCCAGGTCACATCGGGAGAACGAACTCGGGAGACCGCGAGGACAGAGAACGCGTCCTTTGAGAAATGAGATGCTGCGTTCTTCCTGATGGTCACGTGACCCTCGCGCATCTTTAACCGAAAATTATTTAAACATTACAGCATTTATACACCGATTTATTGTTCCCCCCCCCCCGTTTCACAATATATGTAATGCATAAATACTTCAGAAATATATGCTGCACATCACAAATACAACAGATTTTAATACGAATTTCAACAAATAAACACCCTTAATGTGTTTATGCCTTTATTAGGATTTTTATGGTAATGTTTACTTTCACCGTCTCGTTTAGGAAAACTCCTGAGGTAAATAAGTGTCATCTCTGAACTTTAATAATAAATTTATACAAAATGCTGCGCTTCCCACCTCCAGTCGCAATGACTTCTGGGGCTTCTACAGCGAGTTCGGTGCTCAAGTCTGCATCGGAGCGTCCTCGATATCAAGAACACATCCGGGAACTTTCACGCATCCTCCGTACTTGCGGTCTTGAGTATTGGAACTGAACTTTGGCAGGTGATGATGACGTTTCACGAGAACACGAGGACGCAAGTCCGCTGAAGAACGCATATTGAGAAACAGCCATGGTCAAGACGATCTGTTGCAGTTCAAACCGAGCATCAGAATGGGGAAGAAAGGTGATTTAAGTGACTTTGGACACCTCTTGGTTGTTGGTGCCAGACAGGCTGGTCTGAGTATTTCATTCTGGCTTGTTACGCGAGTGAATGACGTATCTCTGTAAACCAATAGTGTTCAGCTGCGCGTCTAGCTCCGTCTTTTGGTACCATTGGTATTCTTTGCAAAGGGTGACCAAAAAGTGGTACGTTTCGGTTCTGTACCTTACCGTACCACTCAGTGGAAACGGGCCATAACACTAGTTCTGGCAGCAACCGAGCTTTCCCCCTGTGGTCTCCCATCCAGGTACTGACAGGGCTTGGCTTGGCTTGACTAATTTAAATTAGTTTAAAATTATTGAATATAATTAAATAAAAATGATCTGTCAACCTTTAAATGACAGAGATTTATTGCTAATTTAATCAATATGACTTTTTTAAAGTTTAGATGGTTTTCTGTTCTGTTGGGTTGAGAAAGCAGCAGAGCAATTCCATGCAAATGTCACCTCTGCCATGAATTAAAAAAAAAGTTTTCACCAAAATAACAAAACTTTCAAGGTTTTTTGTGTGGACTTATATTTTACGTTACTCTAAAAATACTTAATGTCTGCTCGTTCTCAAACAATTCTATTTGATTTACTGAAGACACACATGCCAATCACTTCTATCACCTACATAATGAAGCTTTTTCCTCATAAATAAAAAATAAGATAAAATCTTTCATATTTGTTCTACATAGAGCTAACTTTCATCCTTTTGATTAGCACCGTTTCTTTGGGTTTTGCAGAATTTCTATATAGGCATGGGCTGGTATGAGATTCTGATGGTATGATAACCTTGGATAAAAATTTCACAGTATGACGGTATTACTTATAATAATATTTATTATTATTATGTTTACTGCTCTAAAATATGCTCTTTTTTAAATGTCTGGCTAAAAAACAAAACCTTTCCCCCCTTTGAACACAATATATTTTATTTTGAGAAACATTTAAAGTATTTTGGAGCAGTAAACATGTCAGGCTAAATAAGTGAATCATTGACTTCTGCGGTCTTCATTTGTTTCAAAAACACAAATGTCTTTACAATTTACACCTAAAAAACTAGCAATATACACATAACTTAGCAACAGTATAGCAGAAAATTTTGGCGGTATGAAAACCTTGACTTTTCCAAACCACGGTATACCTTGAAAACGTTATCGTCCATGCCTATTTCTATAAAGAATGTTGTATATTGCAAACTCGCAGGGTTTTTTGGTAACCTCCATAACGCATGTTTATTTTCCTCGATTAAACTAATAAATTTTTTTACAGATTGATGTTTTTCTAATCCCATAACTCTGGTTATTTGTTTTAAAAAATAAAAACAGATGTTTCAATATAATATTAACATAAGACTGTGTGAATTTATGTTTTAAGTTTTTACTGCAAACGTCACGTCCATAACGCTGGCATTACTCAGCAGCAGTAACTTCTCATTTGCTTTGGACAGCACAGGTCTGAAAACATAAGGTAGAACGGAGATGCCATGTCACACTATAGCTCATCTCAGGGCCTCCGTCTGACACCAGAGGAATGTCTCTGGCATTTCAGATCCCCACATAAGCGCTCACTGATTTACTTCGCATGGAACTGAATGTTCTGTTACAGACAGAAAACTGTGAAAATTCGGCAATAAAACACGTTAGCGGTTTAATTGAGCAGTTTTCACCATACAAAATATGATAGAAAACTACGTTATATATAGTTTATCGGTATAACTTATACGTCTAGAGATTTATTTGTGGGGCTCTAAGCAGCCACTTACCTCACTTATTGGTTAAATCTGCACCTTACAGTGGTTTGTTCTGTATCGATCAAAAAAAAAAATTACTTTAGGGGGTGAATAATATTGACCTTAAAATGGTATTTAAAAAAATCAACTTGCTTTTATTCTAGCCGAAATAAAACAAGTAATATTATAGGAATAATAATATTATAGGAAATACTGTGACACAATTCCTTCCTTTGTTAAAGGGCCACGAAACCCCTGTCTCAGCAGGATGTTTTCACACCAACAGTCTGGAAAAGCTCAGGAAAGTGGGTGTGTCCAGCTCTGTTTAGGTGGGAGTGTCAGGGGAGGGAAAGAGGGAAGGTTTTGCATAAAAATGGGAGTTTCCATTTGGGCACACGCTGATTTTCAAACAGGCAACACATAGACAAAGGGGAGAAAGACACTGACCATTTACATTGACATCAGTAACCTAATTATTTGCCAATTTATTAATTTGTCATCTTTAACTGCAGTTTGGCACTTTCACTTTTATTCAGGAACGTTTCCTGCATGTCCCCCGTGACAAACGAGATATTAAATGTTAGTAACTGCTAGAGGAGTGCTAACTGCTGGAGGAGTGCTGAACTAACTTTGCCATTTGAATAAACAAACAAAGACTGCTGATCGATCACTTACCAAATCTGTAGAGACAGGAAAATCAACACCAACTGGAACCGCGTCTGTTTTTGAAAAGGAGACGAGCGGCAAATCAGGATTCGACCATTTCCAGATGCGGAACGCTCTCGGGTAAAAATGTTCCTTGCAAACGCATTTGTCGCGTGCGCTGTAATCCACCTTGAGTCCAGCTGCGCTCTCATAGCGGGGAAATGAAAGCAAAACTTTCGTTGCAGCATGTTTATAAACACAACACTGAAGACCTGTGGCTTCAAACAATTCTTCTTCCACTTGATTTGGCAACACAACGTTGCGTCTCTCTGCCGTCTAAACACTAGCAGGTAAACAGTCTTGAAGCTATCGTGCATATTACTGAAGTTGCACCGCATACACCATAGAGTGCGCTGATTGGTTTGAACCAAGTCTATCTCATGAATCAATGCCGCACGCTCAGAGACGCCACGATGCACTGGCCAGTACAGACCTCCACTCTCCACGCTGGAATACACGCATGGATCTCATCGGCGTGACGCAGCTTCAAAAAAACGTTTCAAACCGGAAGAACGAATTTGCTCGAACTAACGCAAAAACAACCATTTTTCACTTTCTAGTGAAATATACATGTCCTTAGTGTTTATAGCAGCGTGGGACACATATATGACTGTCAACAGCTCAAAAAATGTGTTTGGTGATTCGTGACCCTTTAAATCAAATTGCATGGTTAAGTCAGTGAAAATCATTTCACGTAATGAAATATTAATATTAATTCAGCCGCTGACTGGTGCTTAAATACGTGCAGTGATTTCCAATGTTTTGATCTTAAATTGAACTGTGGCTAATCTTTATTAATTTTTTTTTATCGTAGACCTCGAGGTGGTGGTGGCCCAAGCGGACCCCGAAAGCAGAAGGAACTTCCCACAGAGCCTCCTTACACAGCATACGTTGGCAACCTGCCCTTCAACACAGTGCAAGGAGACATAGATGCCATTTTCAGAGACCTCAGCGTCAGGAGCGTTCGACTAGTCCGAGACAAAGAGACAGACAAGTTCAAAGGTAGGCTTTGCGGCATGCTGCATGTTTAAAACTCACCCCACGTCTTAAGGTCGTCAAGTTCTGGCTTGAACAAGCATTAAATATGTAGTGGAAAACAGCCTTTTTTTTAACAGGAAACTGTGCTGTAGGCTAGTTTTCAAGCGCAGATGGTGCTCTAGTGTAATTTTTTAAAGCGGACGGTGCTCTAGGCTAGTTTTCTAAACAGCAGATGGCACTCTAGTATAATTTTTTTACAGCAGATGGAGCTCTAGGCTAGTTTATTAACAGCGGACGGTGCTCTAGGCTAGATTTGACAACAGATGTCACTCAGGGCTAGTTCTCAACAGCAGATGGAGCTCTAGGCTAATTTTTTTAAAACTGCGAGCAGCACCCGGCTGTTTTTTTTATAAACAACGGACAATATTCTATTCTAGTTTTTTGACAGCAGATGTCGCTCTAGGATAGTTTTTTTAACAGCAGAAGGCGCTCTAGGCTAGTTTTTTGACAGCAGATGGCGCTCTAGGCTAGTTTTTTTTTTTTTACAGCAGAAGGCGCTCTAGGCTAGTTTTTTTAACAGCAGATGAGGCTCAACGCTTTTTTAACAGCAGATGGCGCTCTAGGCTAATTTTTTGACAGCAGAAGGCGCTCTAGGTTAGTTTTTTGACAGCAGATGGTGCACCAGGCTAGTTTTTTAACAGCAAATGGTGCTCTATGCTAGTTTTTTGACAGCAGATGGTGCACCAGGCTAGTTTTTTAACAGCAGATGGTGCTCAATGCTAGTTTTTTGACAACAGAAGGCGCTCAAGGCTAGTTTTTTAACAGCAGATGGCACTCTAGGCTAGTTTTTTAACAGCAGAAGGCATTCTAGGATAGTTTTTTGACAGCAGATGGCACTCTAGGATAGTTTTTTGACAGCAGATGGCGCTCTAGGATAGTTTTTTGACAGCAGATGGCGCTCTAGGATAGTTTTTTAACAGCAGAAGATGCTCTAGGCAAGTTTTTTGACAGCAGATGGTGCTCTAGGCTAGTTCTTTAACAGCAGATGGCGATCTAGGCTAGTTTTTTAACAGCAGATGGCGCTCTAGGCTAGTTTTTTGACAGCAGATGGCGCTCTAGGCTTGTTTTTTTTAACAGCAGATGATGCTCTAGGCTAGTTTTTTAACAGCAGATGGTGCTCTAGGTCTATTTTTAACAGCAGATGGCACTCTAGGATAGTTTTTTAACAGCAGAAGGCGCTCTAGGATAGTTTTTTTGACAGCAGATGGCACTTTAGGATAGTTTTTTGACAGCAGATGGCGCTCTAGGATAGTTTTTTGACAGCAGAAGGCGCTCAAGGCTAGGTTTTTGACAGAACATGGCGCTATAGGCTAAATGTAGATTTTTGTTTTGAAATGTAGAACACTTTAGAAAGATTTTCAGCTCAATCTGTTCATTTTAATGCAGGTCAATAGTTACTTTTAAGGCTGGGTTTTATTGCAAAAAAAAAAAAATCACAATATCATGTTTCATATTATTCGATATTGATGATTATTGAATATTTTTTACAATCCGTTTATGAAGGCAAATGCATTTAACAGTCAAAGACAAAAATAAATCACAATGAGGTGTGCCAAAAACCCTGAATATTGTAATCTTTGATCCACAGCATACATAAAATTGTTGTAGAGTAACTTCTAATTGGAGAAACATTTATGGAGTTACAGAACTTTTATTTTGCTTATTGTTTACGCTTTGAATTAGTGATCACCTAAAGCCCTGAGGTGCTCACGGTGAAGATCTTTGTTCTTGTTCACTTAAGGGTTAAACCTTTTATATATATAAATATATATATATTTGTTTCTTTTCTCATCCCAGGTTTCTGTTATGTGGAGTTTGACGATTTGGAATCTCTGAAAGAGGCTTTGACATACGACGGTGCTGTAAGTTAATTTCATTATTTTCATCAAGCCGCACATCTCCATTGAAAACTTGCATGAACTCTAGAAAAGACGTGATATGCGGATGGGCTCTAAAAGGCTGCCGATATTTGCGATCTTCAGCAGTTGATCTTCTTGCACAGCCATGGTGGATTAACCTGTTTTTGTTGACAAATGGGTTGCAGATCCATTCATTGGCAGTCCTTCACTGGGCCTTTTCCCATTAGCAAAGAAACTCTCCAAAGAAGTCTGTTTCTTACTCATTTTACACCTTGTGGGTTAAATTTGGGCGCTCAAGTGACCGAGATGAAACCGAGAAAAGACGGTCATTTTTAAAGTAAAAGACTTTTTTGAAATAAAAGATTGTTCAGAATAAAATGGAAATGCAGGGAGTGCAGAATTATTAGGCAAGTTGTAGTTTTGAGGATTAATTTTATTATTGAACAACAACCATGTTCTCAATGAACCCAAAAAAACTCATTAATATCAAAGCTGAATATTTTTGGAAGTAGTTTTTAGTTTGTTTTTAGTTTGAGCTATTTTAGGAGGATATCTGTGTGTGCAGGTGATTATTACTGTGCAGAATTATTAGGCAACTTAACAAAAAACAAATATATACCCATTTCAATGATTTATTTTCACCAGTGAAACCAATATAACATCTCAACATTCACAAATATACATTTCTGACATTCAAAAACGAAACAAAAACAAATCAGTGACCAATATAGCCACTTTTCTTTGCAAGGACACTCAAAAGCCTGCCATCCATGGATTCTGTCAGTGTTTTGATCTGTTCACCATCAACATTGCGTGCAGCAGCAACCACAGCCTCCCAGACACTGTTCAGAGAGGTGTACGGTTTTCCCTCCTTGTAAATCTCACATTTGATGATGGACCACAGGGACTCTATGGGGTTCAGATCAGGTGAACAAGGAGGCCATGTCATTAGTTTTTCTTCTTTTAGACCCTTTCTTGCCAGCCAAGCTGTGGAGTACTTGGACGCTATGATGGAGCATTGTCCTGCATGAAGGATGCAGACTTCTTCCTGTACCACTGCTTGAAGAAGGTGTCTTCTAGAAACTGGCAGTAGGACTGGGAGTTGAGCTTGACTCCATCCTCAACCCGAAAAGGCCCCACAAGCTCATCTTTGATGATACCAGCCTAAACCAGTACTCCACCTTGCTGGCACCTGAGTCGGACGAGCTCTCTGCCCTTTACCGATCCAGCCACGGGCCCATCCATCTGGCCCATCAAGACTCTCATTTCATCAGTCCATAAAACCTTAGAAAAATCAGTCTTGAGATATTTCTTGGCCCAGTCTTGACGTTTCAGCTTGTGTGTCTTGTTCAGTGGTGGTGGTTTTTCAGCCTTTCTTACCTTGGCCGTGTCTCTGAGTATTGCACACCTTGTGCTTTTGGGCACTCCAGTGATGTTGCAGCTCTGAAATATTGCAAAACTTGTGCCAAGTGGCATCTTGGCAGCTGCACGCTTGACTTTTCTCAGTTCATGGGCAGTTATTTTGCACCTTGGTTTTTCCACACGCTTCTTGCGACCCTGTTGACTATTTTGAATGAAACGCTTTATTGTTCGATGATCACGCTTCAGGAGCTTGGCAATTTTAAGAGTGCTGCATCCCTCTGCAAGATATCTCACTATTTTTGACTTTTCGGAGCCTGTCAAGTTCTTCTTTTGACCCATTTTGCCAAAGGAAAGGAAGTTGCCTAATAATTCTGCACACCTGATATAGGGTGTTGATGTCATTACACCACACCCCTTCTCATTACAGAGATGCACATCACCTAATATGCTTCATTGCTAGTAGGCTTTCCAGCCTATACAGCTTGGAGTAAGACAACATGCATAAAGAGGATGATGTGGTCAAAATACTCATTTGCCTAATAATTCTGCACTCCCTGTACTTAATGATTTTTTTGTGCGGCCTGGTACCAATCAATCCACAGACCGGTTTCAGTCTGTGGCCTTGTGGTTGAGGACCACTGGCCTACATCTTTCTTGGATGGATGCTTCTGTGGTTCAATTTTCTTGTTGGCACCCGGGTTGAATAGACCCACACAGTGTTTTTTGGCTTTTGATTCAATGTTTGCATCATCACAGGGGCAGGTGTTGCTAGGTAACAGTTGGGAAAGCAATGTAATGGCTGAATACGGCTGCTTGCTTGCTTCAATTTGATCTTTTATAACTTCATCTAGTTGAGATGTAGTTTTGTTTTTAGCATTCCAGCACCATGTGCGCACCTATCTGAGGTGAGCCGGGTTTTACTGTACCGTTTGTTGTGTTGAGTCTGTTCTGACGGAGATGTTTCTTCCGCAGCTGTTAGGAGATCGATCTTTGAGGGTGGACATCGCAGAAGGCCGAAGGCAAGAACGTGGCGGCGGAGGCTTTGGCTTCCGGAAAGACGACAGAGGTACTGGCTGCTTGATTCTCCTCTTACATTATCTGCTTCTGTTAGTGCCGTTTACTCCCGTTTTGCTGTCGGTATTTGTACTTTCTACTGCTTTGTGGTTTCGTTCTCAGTAATGTGAGCAAAGCTGGGGCTGGTGGGTCCAATTATATGTACTGTAGAGACTTTGGAGTGCTTTCTAGACTTATTTTAATAAGACGTTTATTAAAATAACTCCTCGTGGAAGGGCAGTTTTGTTGGTTCGTTTAAAAGAAGTCATCGCTGGAGCTAAGGAGTTATATTTAGTAGCGAGTCATGAGGTCAGTGAGTGACAGATTCAGTCTTACAATTGTGCATTTGTATTCATTGGAAGATGTGGTCCGTAATATTTGCTTACAAATTAGACAAGCTGTTTTTATGGAACAAAGTCAATGCCAAAAGTATTGGATTAAAGCTTGTCGAATAGGACAAACTGAAAAAAACAATGCACCGAATTAACAAGTGCTTGCGTTTTAATGACTCGAATTCCAGGGTTTGTATTATTAGGTCCAGAAATTAAAGAAAACGTTTTATTTAAGCTGTGAATATTTCAACTTAAATATTTTGAAACACGTTTTCATACTTATAAATACAATAAATCATATTCAATTTCCATATTTCACCTACAAAATATTCAATACTCTTTAAAAATGCGGTGTATAATATTTTCATTTCAGTTCAAATATTCGCTTTCTTAAATTCAGTGTAGGGCTGTGTGATTTGGGGAAAATATCGTATTCATACATGTTAACCCTCCTGTTTTTCCCGGAATTCTCCTGTATTTTACAGTTCTATCCTGCTATTTTCCCGTATTTCTGCCGTATTTTCAGTCTTTCTCTGAAGGGTGGCGATAAACATTAAAGAGCCGATCCTCCCTATAAGCAACCCATACCGCCGAACCACCAGGGGGCGCCCCTTGTCCTTAAATGGGAGTCAGTTCTGTGCTTTCGGTTTATTTAGGCAGGAAACACTTTGAAATAAATATAAAAACGGCAGGATTCCCTTTCCTTTTCATCACAGATGCCGTCGCTCCAGTTTTTAACTCTCTAGGTGATTGTTAAAATAAACTTTAAAAAAAAAAAAAAAAGTGAAGCATTTCTTTACATTTAAGCTGTTTATCAGTATTACCTAAATTAAAACCGTTAATCGGTTAGCTTCTAAACAGAGGAAATAAGAAATCACTCAATAGTGAAACATTTAAATCACCCAAGAATTGCGTTGTCATGTTGTGTATTATTGAATCTCATTTTTAAAATTGTTTTGAGAAAGATGCCAGTGGTCTAATTTGATTTAATGATAAAGCTAAAAAGTACTCCTGTCAGACCCAGAGATCAGCTGAATGGATTCAAAAATGGTAAAACTCAACGGTTTAACTCTAGGTGACTTGTAAAATAAACCTTTTTCCCCAAAAAATTGAGTGTTTCTTTAAATTTAAGCTTTTTATCATTATTATCTAATCAAATTAATCAAGTTTATCATGTAGCTTCTAAACAGAGGACATAAGAAATCATTCAGTAGTAAAACATTCAAATCACCCAAGAATTGCCTTGTCATGTTATGTATTATTGAAACGCAATTTTTTTTATTGTTTTGAGAAAGATGCTAACGGTCTAATTTAATTCAATGATTTATGCTAAGCTAAGCTAAAAGTGCACCCATCAGACCCAGAGATCAGCTGAATAGATGCAAAAATGGTAAAACTCAATTGTTTAACTCCTAAGTGACTTGTAAAATTAACCGTTTTTCAAATTAGTAAGGCGTTTCATTCAATTTAAGCTGTTCAACATCATTAATCAAATTTAATTTATTAATTATTACTCTAAACAGAGAAAATCACTCAACAGTAAAACAAATAAATCATTAAATTACCCAAGAGTTGCATTGACATGTTTTTATTTAAACCACGTTTGGTGTATTAGAATTTATGATCAGTTTAGTTAGTGCCTTGACCAAAATGTCGGTCTCACCACCAGCCCCAAGCAGTGCTCAGTATTGAAATGTGTGCTCTGGTTATATTTTTGTCCTCTGTGCTTCTTCTGCATGACTGCATTGCTTATACAGCTTCCAACTCTCATTCGCTGCCCCTAAGCCGGGTTTCTCACAGTCATTGTTCATATTTCATCTTTTTGTTCTTCTGTTTTTCCTCACCCTTCAATAGAAAAACTCTTTGTAGCTCCTCTTCCTTCCCCTCTAACACACGGAGTGCTTTCCTATAGGCTAAACCTCCCTCTCCGGCTGGTGTCTTCCTGTCAGCAGTGATCTCTGATTGGTTTAGTAGAAGCGTTATCTGCGGTGGGCCTCTCTTTCACCCTGATCTCAGCTTTGAATTGTTGCCCCTATTAAACAGCCCGTGTCCCTTTCAGGCCGCGGTGGCTCACGTGGGGCCCGAGGAGGGGGACGAGACTCCAGAGAAGACTTCGACCAATCCGGAGGAGGTGCGACGAGTGAAATGGGCAAGAACTCCAACCCTCCAGGGTTTTAGTTATTTATGATTGCCTCTACAGGATAATTTTAGCAAGAATTTGAGGATCACAGACAATTACAAAGTATTCCTCTTTATGCAAATATGATCAATAAACATGTTTGGCGTGAATATGAAACCCTTGAGCATAGAAACAGGAAGAATTTTCGTTTTTGGTCATCTTTAGTACACAATGTGCCTAAAGAAGAGTAAATGGGGGGAAATGATCAAAGAAAGAGATGCTAATGGTCTAATCTGATTCAATGAATTATGCTAAGCTAAGCTAAAAGCGCTCCCATCAGACCCAAAGATGAGCTGAATGGGTTAAACAATGGTAAAACTCAACTGTTTAACTCTAGGTGACTTGTAAAATTAACAATTTTTCCAAAAAAAAGTGAAGTGTTTCATTAAATTTAAGCTGTTTATCAACATAACCTAAACTAAAGCAGTTAATCGGTTAGCTTCTGAACAGAGGAAATAAGAAGCCACTCAATAGTAAAACATTCAAATCACTGAATTTACCCAAGAATTGCATTGTCATGTTGTTATGTTATGTTTTTTTCTTCAATTTTTTTGTGAAAGATGCTAACGGTCTAATCTGATTCAATGATGTATGCTATGCTAAGCTAAAAGTGCTCTTGCCAGACCAGGAGATCTGCTAAATGGATTAAAAAATGGTAAAATTCAGCAGTTTAACTCTAGGTGACTTATAAAATGAGCCACTTTTACAAAAAAAAAAATATATATATGCAAATTATATTTAAAAAAAAATCATTATTATTATTATTATTATTATTATTATTATTATTATTATTATTATTAT
>CAIGQQ010004261.1:1956649-1968811 GCA_903798035.1 Danio albolineatus
ATTATTATTATTATTATTATTATTATTATTATTATTATTATTATTATAAATCATTTTATTGTTCTATCTGTCAATATTGGTTTATTGCATTAAGTAATATGACTGAATACTTTTAAACCATATATTCATCCTTGTTTTTTTGAGATAGAGATGCTATTTATGCTAAGCTAAGCTAAAAGTGCTCCTGCCAGACCTGAAGATTAGCTGAATGTATTTAAAAATGGGGAAACTCATTGTTTAACTCTAGGTGACTTGTAAATTAATAATTTTTCCCTCGAAAATGAAGTGTTTCTTTAAGTTTAAGCTGTTTATCATTAATACTTGAATTAAACAGGTTTATCGTTTAGCTTCTAAACAGAGGAAATAGTATTTTATTAGCTATTATTCAACTGAACTGAACAAAAAATAACTTTTTTTAACCAAGTAATGTTTATTAGCTTTGGGCTGACATGACCTTTCAATGAAGTAAAGAGTGCTGTTGTAGTATAGAGTTCTGATATTACTAGAATATCGCACTGCTATCAGCAAATCAGATTGGAGAACCAGAAGCAACTGATATATAAAATATTTATTGATTTTTGCAAGTCTTTTATTCAGTCACACACACAAAAAAAAACATGTTTATTGATCTCTGATAATGGGGATTGGTCAAATTGAACAAACTTCTATGAGAATAACCCAGAATATTTCCAGAAATAATAAGCCACAGTACTTTAATGATGAGCTCCAGTCTGTTTTGATGTTTTGTTAATCTTTCCCATATATTTAAGTTAATTTTTGAGCATTGATCTCTCCTGGACTCCATCTCATTGCCATCAGTCATGTGTCAGCAGTGTCTTGTGGTGTGAAGTCAGATTTCCTCCCGAGTTGAAGTTGTCTATAAATACTGATCTGGGATCAGGCTTACCTTTTCATTTAATTTCAAGCTTTAACTTGTATTGTGTATTACCTTTCCTGGATCAGTATTTTAGTACAGCTTCGCAGTGCAATGGGAGAGTAGGCCACAAGTTACTCACACACTTCCCTTTCTCCACAGGATTTAGAGATGATGACTTCATGGGTGGGAGGAGTCGAGGAGGCGGCCGCCCTGGCGACAGAAGGGGGGGCGCAGGAGGTGGAGGCGGCGCCGGCGGTGGCATGGGACGCTTCAGAGATGGACCTCCTCGAGGAGGCCAGACAGACTTCAGAGAACCATCTGACGGTGTCACATTAATTCTTTCTTAAAGCAGATACACTTAGTTGAAGTCAGAATTATCAGCCCTCCTGTGAATTTTCTTTCTTTTTCATATATTTCCCAAATTATGATTCAGGAATTTCTCTCAGTATTTCCGATAATATTTTTTCTTCTGGAGAAAGTCTTATTTGTTTTTTCGGCCAGAATAAAAGCAGTTTTTGATGATCAAGGTCAATTTTAAGGTCAGTATTATTAGCACACTTAAGCAATATTTGTTTTGGATAGTCTACAGAACAAACCACTGTCATACAATGACCTGCCTAATTAACCTAGTTAAGCCTTTAAAGTGTACTTTAAGCTGAATACTAGTGTCTCTCAAAATATCTAGTCAAATATTATGTACAGTTATCCTGATAAAGATAAAAGAAAAGCTTTTATGTCTAGAAATGTGTTGGGGAACAAACTTCTTTCCATTAATTGGGGATAAAAATATACAGGTCGGGATGGGTATCGTTAAGGTTTCAACGGTACTACTACTTTTATCGATACCACTTATCGGTTCGGTTCTCTTATCGGTAGGCCCACACGGAATCTGCACGTGCAGAAATCCGCAGATTATTAACCCATCATGGAGTCTTTATTAAGTTGTGTAAATGTGTCTAAATTTATATTTATTCAGTTTATTTATTTATTTATTTATTTTTTGTTTTGTTTTAGAAATTTCAGTGATATTATTAACAAATATGAAACTTTATAGGATTTAGTCATATTTTCTTTTGGTAGACATATTATTTGTAGACACTAGCAGACACCGACAATGCTCATTGCAACAACCGCAATAACTTGTTTTCTTGAACGGAAACGCAAGCAATCTGGCTGAGCATCTTTCAGTGCATTAACTGCAGACAGACAAATGAAAAGTTTCTACTGCCTAGCTACTTAACGGTACATTATCTACATTCTTATGCTGCAGTCAATCAATTAGTATAATGTTAATAGTTTAGACATTGTTTGTTTACCAAAATAAGTCGATCTAATTGGCCAATAGCCTAGTGGTTAGTACGTCGACACATAGCACCCTGGTGCTCGTGGCGACCCGAGTTCAATTCCCGGCTCGAAGTCTTTTGCCGATCCTTCCCCTATCTCTGCACCCTACACTTTCCTGTCTGTCAATCTCCACTGTCCTTTCAGTAAAGATGAAAACCCCTAAAAAAATAATTTATAAGAGGTATTACTTTTTATTTCATATATTAAGTTTTTAACAATGATACTCGAAATCATTCAGCATAAATCTGCAGATTTTTTCAAAAATTCTGCACAGAAATAGCTAAAAATATCTGCAGATTCTGTCTGGCCCTACTTATCGGTAGGGCCGAACAGAATCTGCGAACATTTTTTGCTATTTCTGCGGAGTATTTTGTTAAATCTGTGGATTTATGCGGAATGATTTTGGGAGTATCATAACTAAAACCTTAATATATGAAATAAAAAGTAATACCTTTTTAACTTTTTTTTAATGTTTATAATGCAAATCCAATTAGATCCACTTTATTTGGTAAACGAAGCAAGTCTCTCGTATAAAATATGTACTAAAATACAGAAAATAGTACACTACAAACTGTATTGTAAATAAATCATACAAATATTTTCATATTAGTCAATATTATTACTGAAATTAATTAAAAAACTGAATAAATATACATTTACACAAGTAAATAAACAGAATCAACGATGGGCTAAAAATCTGCGCGTGGAGATTCCGTGTGAGCCTACTTATCTGTACTCTTTGTAGTTTTTTTTTTTTTAATAAATAATTGAATGGAATTGACAACACTATTTTATTATTACGGTTTTAATAATTGTAAAACAAAACCAAAAAAATCCTGTAAAAGAATGTACAATGGTTTGAAGGAAAATGACTCCGTTTTCAACCCTTTTTCTGGAGAAAAATCAACATGTTTGCCTTTTTCTGGCGGAAGTCGGGTTCTTTCTTGGTTTATTGTGCTCCTGCAGTTCTCTTTGAAAAATGCAGTTTAATAATCAGCTGGATATTCTCAGATTAACCTATATAGTTTATTATTAGCCTATTCACTGGCTTTATTTGTAAATACAGTGAAGTAAAAGCATTTTTAATGTTTTAGATTTATTTAGGCTACCGCAGAAAAATATGCTGTTTTTAATGTAAACAAATGTTTGTGTTTATTAAACTATTAACTTTATACTAATTTAGATAGGCCTTATGTGATTGACTGCTAGCATAAGGATGTGGATAATGTACCGTTAGTAGCTAGGCAGTAGAAAACATTTCATTAGTTTTTAGTCTCTGTGTACAAGCTCGCAACTCGCAAAACTAGCACACAGCATAACTTTTAGTTGCCGCAGTTTTGTTCCGTGCAGAAACACGGTTGGGAAGCCTTTTATGATTAATTAACCTTGACGAATTAAAGCGTTTCCCAGAAATGGGTCGCGGCTGGAAAGGAATCCGCTGTGTAAAACAAATGCTGGATAAGTTGGCGGTTCATTCCGCTGTGGCGACCCCAGATTAATAAAGGGACTAAGCCAAAAAGAAAATGAATGAAAGAATGAATTAAAGCGTGGTTAATAGTGAAACCGGTTAATCGAAACTAATTGTCATGTAAAGCAACACCCCCCTAAAACAGCGACCTGTGTACATGCCCCAAACTGACACTTTTTAACACATTATAATTAAAAATTGTTTTGAACTGAACCTAAACTGGCACACTCAGAAAAACCATAATATTAATATTAAATCTTATAAAAGGGGTAAACTAGGTGCCCTTTAATATCAGCGAAGTGTGAACTCCTTGGAAAAAGTGGGTCTCAAATGTACTAGAATCACTGCATTAAATAAATTTTTACATGCCATGTCTTTAAAACATGCAAATTAATTTTACCCCAGTATTGTCAGTGGAGTTTCTGCGCTAGCTAGCCTGCTGCTCCAGACGGTGCTTTTGTTTACACTGTGTTTCATCTCGTTTTACGCTTGAACAACTAAATGAATGCTTTAGTCTATTTAACTGATTGTAATTTAATTAAATTACAACACCAAGGCTGTAAAGGAAATAGCCACACAAACCTTTCACCAGAAGTTAATCATTGGCTGAAAACACTAGCTGTGCATATAGCTCATTACAAATTAATATAATTTAAGTTCACCCGACTTGTTGCTTGAATATTCATTTTAATTTAATTGATTTCATGTTGACTTGCAGTTTCTGTCATTTACATAAGATACAATACTAACACCCACTGTCTCTTTGTATTTTGTATTGTTTTTGCAGAGGAAAGAGCGCAGAGACCAAGGCTACAGCTGAAGCCACGTACAGTGGCAGGTCCCCTTAACCAAGTGGCCAACCCCAACTCGGCCATCTTTGGGGGTGCCAAACCCAGGGAGGAGGTAATTACCAAAGACAAACACTAAGAGAGACTGAAGCCTCCCTCGGCGCTCCAAAAGGAAGGATGGGAGGGAGGGGGAGAGGAAGAAGAGGAGGGGTAAACGGGGGAGGGAAGGGCGAGGTACAGGGACAACAAACGACGACAACAAAAACGTATCATGCCAACGGGAATGCGATAAGACCTCTGTCATCATTCCTACCTGTTAGAGATGAACCGAGTCCATCCTTCTGAATTCAGATCGCGTGACTATTTATTCAACGGAGAAAACAAAAAACAAATCAAAAGATCACGCCCACATTGACCGATCGTCATGACACCTGCACACACCAACGAGCAGCTCGTGAATGCATGGCAAAACTGTTTAACAATGGTTTCATGTCCACCTTTGCTTCCCTGTAATTAGTGCCTGCTCTGTACTGTAGTTTTCAGTGGGGGAAAGTTCTTTCACGTCTTCGGTGAGATTCAAACGTTTAATTTGTTTTATTTTTTGGTTCTTGTTTTTGAGCTGCTCCATTAAATGGAATGGAAAGTGGTTTTTAAATGTTATTCTTTGGCTTGTTTTATAGACGTAGACTGAAGTCACGAGTCGAGCCCTTTCATTGTGCGAAAAAACAACGCCGATCTGAACGCTGATTTTGATTTGTGTGCTTTTATTGCCGGGCAGCTAGTTAACATTTCAATGGTTGGCGTTCGACTCGCGTTAGCGTTTCCGAACAGCAGTATTAGGTTAGTCGAATAGAACTACCATTGTTTGTATTTTGTTCTTTGGATTTTTGGTGGCCTGACGATTTTACTTTGTGATTTTTTTTTATTTTATTTTTTTATTTTTTATTATTTTTATTTTTATTTTTTCAACAGCGACACAAGCTCCTCCCTCACAGATTTTCATTCGTAAATTTTATTTCGCCCAATTCGAACACTTACGCGAACCTTCGAATGCACACTGGATTGTACTTGTGGTGCTCGTCCTCTCCCCAGTCCTTATTGTGTTAGTAAATTGGTGTGTTAAAGCACAACCCAGTCCAGTTGTACAGTCGGTTTCGGAGCCGCGCATCTTACGATGTTAATACGTAGCTAGAGCGACACAAGTTCGACAAGTTTGTGTTGAGTTGATTCTGATATTGCTTTGTCAAAAAAATGTGCTACTTTTTTCATCATCTCCTACTACATCTGGACCCTGTGTAACCATTTTGCTCTTGTTTTATGTTTCCGTTCTCTTAAGAATTAATATCTGTGTCAGTGTGGCTGCATTATTCCGGAAGGCTATACTGGATCCTACTGGCTTTGATCACCATAAAATCTTTCAAAGATGTCTCCCAGCGACACGCAGGCAGAGGCACGAGGTGCTGGTCTCCTCTCGAATCCAAACGAGCCCTCTTCCGATTGGCTTATTTAAAGCTTGTGGAGGTGGGGGGTTCTAGAACGGGGGCGGGGCATAGTCTTAACTCCGCCTCTGCCTGTTTTTGCTGACTCCTCCCACACGCCTCAGAGAACCCTAACTTGGAGGACAACTCCATCTCCTGGTTGATACCATTGTGTTTAAGGACTTCAAGATCTCTTTCCCTTTCCAAAGTATCTTTGTGTTTCGAATTTGTAGACGCGAGGGCATAAAAGCCGCCGTGTCATTTTATATTTTGCTCTTTAAATTTCTTTACTGTATTTGAAAATTAAAAAAAACCAACAACGTTGAGCTTGATTCTTAATTAAACCATTTCAAAGTGAAGAGCTTTTTATTTTTTGAGTTCTTGCATTGTCTTCATGAAAGATTTTCCTCCCGACTTGACCAAATTGGGCTCATCCAGAGCTTTCAGGAACAATGTGCCACATCTATGTCGTTCATTTAGAAGAGCACCGTTTGCATGCATGATAGGTTTGGTTGGTGACACACGGGTCTACGGCAGCATCCACCTCTTGAAGGCAGTGCATTTCTTTACAGGAACAGTAGAAGCTACGGTCCATCATGTTTACTGCCTTTCCGTATGAAGCGTATTGAACAAAAACGAACTGCTCACACATTTCCAGACACACCAGGCGCTGTAGTTTCATCTCTAGCGGATCGAGTGTAGAACCCTCGCGGGGAATCCACACCGCAAAAACCCTTCACAGTTTACTGGATATAAATGAGAAAGTTTGTTATTTTTCTTTCGGTTTTCTTACTGTACTATAGAGGTCAGCTGTTTTACTTTTTTTGTTTTTCATTTTCCTACACTGTTTATGGCAATAAATTGTATCATCTTACAGTGTTTGAATGTGTCGACATGGGATGACGGGATGATTTAA
Source organism: Danio albolineatus (assembly GCA_903798035.1). NCBI lineage: Eukaryota > Metazoa > Chordata > Actinopteri > Cypriniformes > Danionidae > Danio > Danio albolineatus. Next base: position 1,963,521 of record CAIGQQ010004261.1, read on the forward strand.
TTCTGTGTCCTGTGATGCTATATGGTGTTAAACTCGTTTCAATGAAAGACATATTTCATCCAAATTCAGCTTCAAGTTCGTCATAAAACGTCACGAACAAGGTAACAGCTCATCAGTGCCAGACACACTGTTTTTGTTGAGTCGACGACGGTCTGTACACTGAAGCAAACACAGGAAGTCTTTCTTCTCGATTTTGGAGACACGCGATGAGTGATTGTTTTGCATATGTAAAGAAGAATAAAAGATTTGAAGAGGAGAATCTGGGTTTGGCGTGTGATGTAAACACAGGACCCAGCTAACAATTTAGGTTGCGAGAACGTTCTCATAACGTTATGTGTAACGTTCAGAGAATGTTGAAATATCCAGTTTGCTTAATGTTACTAGAACGTTTTTTTATGGTTAGCATAACGTCCTTACAATGTTTTTAAAACCTAAATTTCCACCAAAATGTAATGTTCTAAAAACGTTTATTTGTAACATTCTAATAACGTTGAAATGTCCAGTTTGCTTAATGTTGCTAGAATGTTTCTTTATGGTTAGCATAACGTTCTTACAACGTTCATCAAGTACAAATAACGTCCTGAAGACGTTCCGAGAACTTTGTTATAAGAACATTTTCCATCAACATTTCGAAAAACGTTCATCAAGTACAAATAACGTCCTGAAGACGTTCCAAAAACTGTTATAAGAACGTTTTTCATCAACATTATGAGAACGTTCATTAAGTACAAGTAACGTACTGAAGACGTTCAAAAAACTTTGTTCTAAGAACGTTTTTTAACAACGTTACAAGAACGTTAACAACTTTGAGAACATTCTAAAATCGTTCTATTGATAACGTTCTGTGCTAACATTTTCACAACTTTTAAAAAACGTTAGTGAATGTTCTGGGAACGTTCCCTGTTAGCTGGGGAGTGGACAATCCTCTGGTGATTTATAACTAAAATTTTGCCAATGGCTTCTGACTTGAATGTTTGCTAACTATAAAACGGCATGTGCATCACTTCGTAAATTATTAGTTCACGTTCGGATTGAATATTTCCTGATTGTGTCACCACCATCTTCAAGATGGTAAACTTTGTTTCTTCAGTAGAAAATAAATTGAACGTTTTTAGGGAATATATGCGGGTCTTTTTCGTTATGTACACATATATTCCCTCAGCAGTGTTGTGACTACAAGCAACGTTAGTTTAGGTAATAACGTTACTTTAACTTAAAGTAAATCGTTATTTTTTTTTAAATGAAACATATTTGAGTTGCTTTTTTAAAAAATGTAATACGAGTTACTTTACATTTTTATTAATTAGCTTTGAAAAAAATAAATTGCTGAATTAAAATGAATGTAGTCGCGTTGAATTGTTATACCATATTATGTGACTGTCGAAATATGTGGCCCCTAGAGGGCGTGGCTGTGTAATCTACATAAACCGCGTACAGTCGGCCTTTTAAACCAACGACGGCAAAGTCTATGGAAAGCATTTGTTAAGAATAGCTGTTTATGCATATTCAGTGCATACGTGCGAGAGCCGTGCACGTTTTTAAAACGTTAATTTCTCACTGTTTAGTCATTTATGTATTTTATTAATATTGTTATATTAATAAATATTAATACTATATCGATCACGTGTTGTTTACATGTTGGCCAACATCAAATGAAGATCAGTCTTTATTTTATTCAATCTTTCTAATATTTTCTATATTTATATTATAAAATTATACTTTACTATCTATCTATCTAGGGTTACAGATTTTGACGGTCACAGAATATGGTGTAACGGAATTGTCTCAATTGAGGGTGATTTTACTTCATTAATAAGACTAAAAGTACAAAAGTAGCAAACACTGCTTTAACATTCATTAATCTGAATATACGTCATGTATAACAAACCAAAGATAACACTATTCTACTTGTTAAAATGCATTTATTTAAAGGTGAATGAGGGCTATAAAGTGTGTTGTTAATTGCAGAGCTCCTGTTTTTTGGGGGTTTTTTTAAGATGAAAAAACCCTACTAGTTTCGAAAGATCAAGACCGGAAAGGAAAAGTACTTTCGTACTTTCGATCAAAAGTAACTGAGTAATCCAACTAGTTACTTTTTTGGAGGAGTAACTCGATATTGTAATGCATTACTTTCAAAAGTAACTTATCCTAACGCTGCTCCTCGGCTGTTGAAGTGTAATGGAGACACTCAAACTGCAATTGTGTAGCCTACATGTGGAAAAAAATCCATGGTATTTTCCTCAAAAAACATTTTTTCCCCTCTTGCTGTTATTTGACATTGTTTATTAGAGAGAAAATCGATCTTATATATGTTTTTTATAAATTTAAATTTTGTTTGGGTCGTGCCATAATGGTTATACGATAAAAAAAAACGTGTCCTGAGGAAAATTAGCTATGGAAACACGTTTACCTTATGAGGCGACACTAATTTATTCAAGTTCAATCTAGGTAAAAGGCTGACATGGCTTCTCATACCAGCTAATTAGTTTTTTAAAATTTTTGGATTTATTTTATTAGGAAAGTACGATTTCATTCTCTTTGACTGCTTTCTTCGCAAATGTTTTATGATAGGCCGGTTTTTGGTGTTGATAATTATTTGGACTTTTAACAGCATGTCAGTTTAACTATAGCCTACATTTGGTACGATCGTGTAAGTGTATTCCTCTCACAGCCTCCTTTTCATCCATAATTTTCATCCTCCTTTCATCCTTTTCATGCTAAATAACTCCAAAAACGTGTAAATCCTACAAAATATGACATTCACATTTTTTAAACTGGTACAGTCATGTTTCGCCCGATATTCCAGTGAAATATATAGGCCTATACCTGGAAAAAAAAGAAAACTATCTAAAATTAAGTGTTTCGATTTAAATTAACCAGATTTAGTTTAAATGTACATGTACATGAGAGAGGACAATGCCGAGACTGGTGAGGGAATCGAGGCAAAGCCAGATTCTGCTTGACTGGTGTATTCAGCATTGAACTCCACCGTGTTATAAATGTGATTGTTTATGTTTTATTGCAGTAAGTTCTAATTTAAAAAGCTATACCGCGTTAGTTAATACGATTCAAAGTAATGCTTTCTAGTCACTTTTTAATATTATGAAATGAACTAGGAAGTTACCTATGCCAACTTTAATGTAATGTCTGGTATAGCTAGTATCTTTGGCTCACAGAAAGGTTGGCCACCTCTGCTTTATACAGTGGTCAACATTTGAAGTGGGTCAACATTGTCAAATAACTGAAGGTACAATATGGCCTACTTTTTTTTTTCATTGTTAGTTTTCACAGTGCTCTGTCGCCTCGTAGCAAAAAGATCTCTGGTTCGAGCCTTGGCTGGGTCAGTTGGCCTTTCTGTATGGAGTTTGCATGTTCTCCCCGTGGTCGTGTGGGTTTCCTCTGAGTGCTCCGGTTTCCCCCAAAGTCCAAAGACATGAATTTGGTAAGCTAAAATTGGCTATAGTGTATGTGTGTGAATGAGTGTGGATGTTTCCCAGTGATGGGTTGCAGCTGGAAGGGCATCCGCTGTGTAGAACATATATGGAATAAGTTGGTGGTTCATTCCTCTGTGGCGACACCAGGGTCTAAGCCGAAAATAAAATGAATGAGTTTTCACAGCCCGTTGCGCATCCTATGTACTCACAGCAGAGGTCGCTGCTTCCTATGTCTCCATGGTAAAAAAATACATAAAATATTAGAACATAAGCAATCTGCATTGGTTTCAGTCAGGGGTGTCCGAACTTGGTCCTGGAGGGCAAGCGTCCTGCAGATTTTAGCTCCAACTTGCCTCAACACGCCTGCGAGGATGTTTCCAGAAAGCCTAGTGAGGGCTTGATTAGCTAACAGGTGTGTCTGACTGGGGCTGGAACAGGGTTGGAACTAAACTTTGCAGGACACCATCCTCCAGGACCGAGTTGGTTTAGGTAATACAAGTGACTTAAGCAGACGTTTTCTCTGCGTTTATGCATGCATGTTATGTATTTTACATGTAAACGAATTGATATAGTTTTTAATTTAAGGCAGGTCTTTTTTTTTTAAAAAAAAGAAGGTTAAACCAGATTTTCATGACGAAGAAAAAATCTCTGGAACACTTTAACTTCCAGATTACAATTATATTAATAACACCTGCAAATTGATATTTGTGTTTACCAAAAAACATAATAAATTACCTTAAATATTTCATAGTGGCATCACAAACGGTTAATACATTTACATCTGGTATAATATGCTGTGAATATTAAATTTTAAAAGGTCTAAGATGGTCAATGATACGAATATACCATTAGTTTACTTCATTATTGTAAGTTTACTGCTAATATACCATTATTATACTTCATTATTGTAAGTTTCCTGCTAATATACCATTATTATACTTTATTATTGTTGGTTAACTGCTAATATACAATTATTTTACTTCTTTATTGTAAGTTAACTGCTAAAATACCATTATTTTACTGTTATTTTAAGTTTACTGCTAATATAACATTATTATACTTTATTATTGTTAGTTAACCGCTAATATACCATTATTTTACTTTATTATTGCAAGTTAATTGCTAATATGCCATTATTTTACTTTATTATTGTAAGTTTACTGCTAATATACCATTATTTTACTTTATTATTGCAAGTTAATTGCTAATATACCATTATTTTACTTTATTATTGTAAGTTAACTGCTAAAATACCATTATTTTACTGTTATTTTAAGTTTACTGCTAATATAACATTATTATACTTTATTATTGTAAGTTAACTGCTAATATACCATTACTTTACTTCATTATTGTAAGTTTACTGCTAAGATACCATTATTTTACTTTATTATTGTAAGTTAACTGCTAAAATACCATTATTTTACTTTATTATTGTAAGTTAACTGCTAATATACCATTACTTTACTTCATTATTGTAAGTTTACTGCTAATATACCATTATTTTACTTTATTATTGTAAGTTAACTGCCAATATACCATTATTTTACTTTATAATTGTAAGTTAACTGCTAATATACCATTATTTTACTTTATTATTGTAAGTTTACTGCTAATATACCATTATTTTACTTTATTATTGTAAGTTAACTGTTAAAATACCATTATTTTACTTTATTATTGTAAGTTAACTGCTAATATACCATTACTTTACTTCATTATTGTAAGTTTACTGCTATACCATTATTTTACTTTATTATTGTAAGTTAACTGCTAAAATACCATAATTTTACTTTATTATTGTGACTTAACTGCTAATATACCATAATTTTACTTTATTATTGTAAGTTAACTGCT
>CAIGQQ010004261.1:1978986-2024879 GCA_903798035.1 Danio albolineatus
TTTTTTTTTTTTTTTTTTTTTTTTTTTTTTTTTTTTTTTTTTTTAAATTTAATTTAATTTTTTACATATTTTTATTTTTTATTTTTATTTTTTTAATTATTATTATTATTTTTTTTATGTATTTATTTATTTATTTAAAAAAACATTTTTGTTGTTTTTTTTGGAATGAATATTGCGATTTTATTTGCGATTTAAATGTATTCAGTGCACAAGAAGTGCATAACAAAACATTTCACAATGACATAACATAGTATTAAGTTTAATAAATAAAACTGTAGTAAAATGGCTTTAAAACAGACAACATATAATAAATTAAGATTAACTAACCTCAACTCTAGTTAAACACATACTGTACACAGTAGCACTAACTGCTTCATAAACAAAACTGTAATAACCTGTCTTAAAAACAGACAAAAAAAAAAAAAGAAAAAATAAAGATGAACTAACCTCAATTCCAGTCAGAACAATAAATAAAAACTAATGTAAATAAAAAACACCTATTCGGTTCTCCCGCTCAACTTCGTTGTGTGCGGAGTGAGCTCTGATTGGTTAACATCTTCCGCTCAGCTTAGCTGTAATTGCCCAGTGTGCTGCATCAGCTCTGACTGGTTAACATATTAAAATCATTCGCACAAGAACATGAACAAAAATCCAAATAAATAAATAGATAAAATTGCAGCCTTTGCAATTTAAAAATTGCATGTGCTTAAATCACGAATTTTTAATTAATTAATTATTTATTTTTTGCAATTAATTGCACAGCCCTACCTTGTGCACTTATTTTATAATTCATGCAAGTCTGTTTGTAGTTAAAGTCCAATCGCAACACACCTAAAGGAGCACTGAAGTCCTCACAAGTAGGTTTTGAGCCTTTGCTCGCTGATTATCATGCTAGACACTCGCATGTGAAGGTTCACAGTTTTTCAGGTCAGAATGTCTAGTTGAGTTTATTCCTGTTCCAGCTGGCCCTGTTGCTGGAGGCCATGAGGCTGCGCTCAAGCTTCATTCTAGCAGATTTACTGGAGACGAGTCTTTATTATAATGATAATATCCATTACTTGTTGATATTTTAGATAAAACGCTTCGGCTGTATGCAAAATACCCCACCCTTTCATTTTAGGCAAATACGACAAGACAAGATACACGTAAATGCACTCATAGCTGCCTTTTGGAGCTCTATTCATAAAAGAAAAGTTCTCATTATCGACATTAAAGGCCTCCTATGCTTCTTGAAAGTACTTGCATTTCAGACATATGGATGTAAGGCCTCAATGGTACTTAAAAACAAACACAGGCCCTTGAAAGTGCTTGAATTAAAGTTAAAATTGTTAATGGTTTTATTTCAACAGTTGCTGTGAAATCAATACAAATAATAAATGAGAACTAACTAATATTACTAATTACTCATTTGAATTCAACAAATTTTATCAAAGTTGATTACAAACAAAATTTTAGTGTAATTTCTACATTTCTTTGACATCAACATCATCATTACTCTGATATTTTAATGTAAATATTAAGTGTAAGTGACATGTTAAGGCTTTCATGGCACTAAATATGCTGGCAGTGTGTGAAATAAAGGTGCTTGATTTCAAATGATTGGTGCTTTAAAGTCCTCGAATCTGCTGTTCATGAAAGAGTGGGAATTCTTAAGCCCCAGTTTACACTACAGCCACTGAACATTCTACATAATGTCCTACATACGTTTTCAGGCGTCAGTGAGTAGAGTCATTATGTAGGGCGTGCTCATCCAGTATGACTGCCCCTTCTTCCCTAGGCCTGTCACACTCATCAATATATTGACTTTTTGCACAATACATGAACACGACCTCTGTCATTTTTGGTTAGGCAGTATACATTTCCCATCATGTTTGCATAAAAAAGAATGTTAGCAATATTCAATCCCAGCTATCCTCTTTTGGAGGAGTCTGAGAGCTTAGATCACTCCCAAAGAAACAATATTTAGTATCGGCTGAAAAAAAGGCCTTAAAAACTACTGACAGATTGGAAGAGGTTGTTCGAAAGAAACTCTATTTTAAAAGCAGCAGTCCGCTTCTGTAGAGCACATTCACAAATAACATTAAAACCATTTTATAAGGACATTTACATTCTATATCAGTGGTTCCCAAACCCTGGGGCACGGACCAGTACCAGTCTATGGATCAATTGGTACCGGGCCACACAAGAAATCATCATTTATTTCCATTTTATTTATTATCTGAACGATCTTTTATTTAGAAAAATGACCCTCTTATCTCGGTCACTTGGGTGCTAAAATTATACCCTCAAGCTAGCAAAATAAGTAAGAAACAGGCGTCTTTGGAAATTTTCTTTGAGAAGGGGAAAAGGCCCAGTCAAGGACCCGCGATCTGCCAAGGAATGGATCTGCAACCCATTTGTCAACAAATGAGGTGAATTCAGCATGTCTGTGCCAGAAAAAGAAAACTGCTGGAGATTGGACGGTGGCCTTTTAGGGGCCTTTACCATATCGTGTTTTTTTCCGTTCGCAAGTTCGTTATTTTCTTTGGATGTGTATAGCGCATTTATCGTGTATGGCCATACACCCAAAGCACTTCACAATCATGAGGGGGGTCTGTCCACTCTACCACCAGTGTGCAGCATCCACTTGGATGATGCGACGGCAGCCACGGGACAACGGCGCCAGTGCACTCACTACACACCAGCTATAGGTGGAGTGCACAAAATCAGTCATTTATATTTAAAAAAATCGTGAAAAACTAGTGGTCTTAATGCTAAGTTCAGACTGCATGATTTTCAAAGTCGTCGTGTCACAGATGTGTTCACGCTGCATGACTATCTGGGCTAGCGTTTTGTCGCTGCTTTGTTTACCCTGCAAGATGGATCGTCGACAGGGAGTTTCACACTGCATGACTTCAAAATAGGAAGAATCGCAGACAACTTTGTCCAAACTACGTCTCACACCCAAAAACACGTCCTATATCTTTTGTTATTAACTACATAATGAGAAAGAAGCCTTTAATGGGGTAGAAATGTACACATTTGCTCACCTGGCTTTGATGGGAATTAGCAATTTCTCCTCAACTTTTTTATTTTTTGACCGGGTTGGGTTTTGATATTGCTCACATGACACGTCAAACAGACACGGGGGCTCCTGACAAATTTACACTCATTTTCCCTCCATTTCTTGTGTCTGAATAAACTGAAAACGAGCGCTTTTAACTTCTCCCTCAACCTCCCGCTGGCCTGCAGGTACCCACACTAGTGGATGCTGCTCTCTCATTGGCTGTAGGCGGTCGCTGATGTTAGTTTCAGTCAAAACACATTTCACACGGCATGATTTGAATCGCCGACAGCTCCAGATATTCAGCACGCCAAATATCTTCCGGGCATCGGCGACTCATCTGCGATTCTCTCAGATCGCATCTTTGATAGTTTATATTGTGTGACTGTCCCTCGCATGCACGAGCACCGATTTGCCTGTGATTTCAGGCATTTGTCTGCGATTTCTCAAAACCTGTCGGCGAGTCAAAATCGTGGCTAAAATCATGCAGTCTGAACTCGGCATAACTTGACTTTAAAGGTCCCCTGAAATTAAAATAAAGTTTTTTAGATGTTGTTATTAGTATGTTAGTCTTAGGATATCCATAAGCTAGTGTGCTCCAAAACACTGACAAAATTAGTCTTATAGATGATATAATCATTTAAAGCTTGCAGTTTGTTTCTTTCGCGTAGAAAATCATACTTTAGTTTCTCATCGAATCTTCTGGCCAATCAAGTGCTCTAGTATCTGACAGGCCCCGCCCACTTTAAAGCACGTTTTATTTGTTTTTCGTTGGATGTGCTTGAGCTCAAACACTCACTGGCAGAGCTGTGATTAGAACCAAATGCTATTGGCTGTTGTTTAGAAAAGGGAGGAGCTACATGTTTCAGTTGAGATTATGTCTAACATTTAATAAAAACTGCACATTTCAAAGCACTTCACGGGACCTTTAAAACAACCTCTCCTATTATTTTTTGCAGCACGTGTGCATGGACTGCAAGAAAAGCTACTGCAGCCAGTGCTCCACTCAGCAGGAGCTCCAGCCGTGGCTGTGCCGCACTTGCCAGCGTTTCCGCGGCATCTTGTTTGAGCGAGCAGAACTGATGAAGCTCAAGGTGAAGGACCTCAGGGACTACCTTCACCTGCACGGCATCCCGACGCAGATGTGCCGTGAGAAGGAGGAGCTGGTCGAGCTGGTTCTTGGCCAGCAGACGCCCACGTCCGACACGCACATTCCAGGCCCAGAAACCACACACTTAGACCAGCAGGAGACCCTGGACACTCCAGTCATTACAGTGAGCCCGTCGGGGAACAACAACACAACAGAACTGGGACCACAGACACAAGCCATGGAAAATGGACAGGTACAAACTAAATTAATCAGTTGGTTAAATCAGGTGCATTTGATCCGTCATATACAGTCAAAAAGTAAAAAAAATTATGTATTTTTATTATTATTCACAAATGCTCCATTCATTTTTATAACACTGCAGTGAATATCTGTATTCTTCTAGGCCTTTAGATCAATTTGTGTCCTTGCCGAATAAAAAATATTCTTAAAAATGAAAAGTTTTTATTATATTCCAGTGCTTCCCACAGGATTGAAACATACTTGCAGTGGTAGCTGGATTGATACACACCATTTACCCACATCACATAAAGAGTTAATTATATGCGACAAACAAAACGTAATAATTGTATTTAATCGATCGCGGATGTTTGGTTATATTGGGCGGATACAAAAAGTGTAAAAGGATGTTAATAATAGTAAAACATGTATCACTAAATTTACCTGGGCGGCTGTTAATATACCTAGCCGGCACGCTCAAGTAAAGCCTATGTGTGGGCAGCACTGGACTGTAATGTAGTGTACTATAAAACTATCATTTGTAATTTCATTTTCATAGCACAGTTATATATTTAGACCAGGGTCCCCACAGGTCTTTAAAGTCTTGAAACGTCTTAAATAAATACATTTTTCGATTTTTTTTTTTTTTTTTTTTTTAAGGTCTGAAAATATCTTGAATTCTGTAATTTTCCACAAAGAGGTCTTAAATTTCATGGGGGATCTTAAATTTCATGTCTGACTCGTCATTTTTATTTATTTTTTTCAACCGCAATATGACCAGCGCAACATTTGGGGGCAGCACTTTGTGGGTGCAACCTGCATCATTCCATAGGTGACATACGAGTAAGTGATTGATGAATGCGTTGCGTTGATGGTTCGCCACGGCAATTTGCGAAATCGCAAGCATGGGCAAATGTTTGTTTGATGACAATTGGTTGGAGGACGAAAAGTGAATCGGGGGTGGCTGAAGAAAACAGCCAGTAATCATGAAGAGAGGTGTGCTTTATGTAAAAAGACGATAAAACTGGGGACAATGGGCCACAAAACGCACAAAGACGTATGTGTCGTCGCAGGCGAGTAGTTTGCCCATAAGTATGTTCTCATCGAGCACTTCGACCTCTCAGCCTTCCACAAGGCCGTCCACTTCAAGCAATGCCTTCTGCAGCTTTGCGAATGTAGCTACACTTAAGGCCGAAATACTGTGGGTATTTTAAACCATAAGCCTCCACCGCTCGTACTTCTCAAATGAGGACATCCACCTAGTTTTTCAAGCAACGTTCCCTGACTCGCAGTTGAGGTAAAGTCTTACATTTTCCTTTAAGAGGACTTAAAAAGGTCTTAAAAGTTATTAAATTTGCTGTTAAAAAATGTGCAGATATCCTGTAGACGCATTAGTTGCAGAGTTTTAAAGCAGGTTAACGATTTAAATGCTTCTTATTGGTTATGACGTCATTCAATGTGACCATATGCATGACTTTACGGAGAGCTTACGACCTACTAACTTCGGTTTGCTTTAAGAACGTGTTAATCGATCGCGGATGTTTGGTTATATTGGGTGGATACAAAAAGCGTAAAAAGGATGTCAATAATAGTAAAAAATGTGTCACTAAATATACCTGGGTGGCCGTTAATATACCTAGGCAGCCCGCTCAAGTAAAGTCTACGTGTGGGCAGCACTTGACTGTAATGTACTATGAAACTATTTATACGAAGAGCTTACGACCTACTAACTACGGTTTGCTTTAAGAACATGTTAACAAATTTAATCACGAACTACCTAGTAGTTACAAAGCCTCTAATGTGGACTTTACCTTCCAGTTTAAGAAAGAACTTATGAACAGCTGGTGCAACCCTACCCAGGAGATAACTAATGCGAGAATGCCATAACTGATCCAACCCTGTCACATCAGACACTGCGACATTCCAACATGGCGGCGCCCTAGGTCTAAAAACTATAGTAAAACATGCCATTTTCTTCAATAATGGTTAGATTAATGGAGTTTGTTTAATATATTTTCATTAAAGTGGAAATGAATTTACAGAATAATGTAGACTGAATGCTTCACTTCCACTTTAATTACTCTATAATAAACATTATTCCTAAAAAAATCATAGCTGTTTAAAACCCAATGACTTTCTGTAATAAGGCAAACTATTAAAGCGTTACTTTAATTTATCTTACTACATTAAACATGTTAAGATAAGTTGTATCTAAGTGTTTTTGTTTTTGATCGAATACATCAGTGTTCACAGACCCTCGGTTTACTCCTCAATCTGGTTCACACAGCAGTGAAATCCAGGTTTAAAATGACTCCTTTTTCAACACACTCTGTCTGTTGAGCACACAGAGGAGTGTGTGTATAGTATTTGTATAAACTGAAGCGAGTGAGACGGCTAGCACAGCTGTGTTAAACTGTGTTGGCTGTGACCTTTGACCCCCAGAGCTTGGCTGAGGTGACAGCTGAGAGCGAGATGGACACGGAGCTGCAGATGGAGCAGGAGCAGGTAACTCCTGAAACTCCTCAACTCTCCTTCTACTCCTCCTCCTCCTCTTCCTGCTGCTCTGTGGCCTGTTCAGTGGGGCAGAGGAAACAACAGCCAGCTCTGGGAATCTTTCTGTGAATCAGTATTATTATTACTGTCCTTTATTTTTTTCTGCAATGAAAGTTTTCTCCTCTTGGTAATTTGCTGTTCTCCTTTCATAAAACGCTCGTCTATTCGTCTATTTTCAAGTCTTTTCTTTTTATGCCAGTGCCTCTTAAAGGTGCAGTTGGTGATTTGCCAAAATGCTAACCATTAGCGTGATAGCTTTGAAAACACAATGGCTGCGTCCCAAACTGCATACTTCCATACTATATAGTACGCTAAAATCAATATGCAAGCCAAGTAGTATGTCCGAATTCACAGAATTCGAAAATCAGTAGGCAAGAAGTACCCGGTAGATTTACTACTTCCGGCGAGATTCTGAAGTGCACATACCATGCATGCTGCGCTATCCCATGATGCCCCATGAGAGAATTCTTGAATGAGAGTGAAGCGACGCAACTGACGCAGGTAGGTCATGTGACCATGACAAAATGGCGGATGTCGTACGTCCGAATTCCATTCATACTTCTCACAATCATACTCTAGCGCAGAGGTGATGTGATGTGGGCGACTGTGAAGAAGCACATGCACTCCCATTTATTTGCAACTGGTGCGATTCAGTTCTCTTTGAAATACTGCTTTCGTTTTAATTATTCTTTGAGCAGATTATTAATAGGGCTAACGTTAACCGTGTGTGCGTGATCATCCCTTCATTATCACACACGGTATGTTTTTTATTTTAATTTTTATCCTGCTTTCTTTTGCTTACAGTTATTTTTGTTAATATAGTTTAATTCTCTTTTTTTTTTACAATAACATTTCTTTAATATGAGATTAACTCCACATCTATGTGTAGTTAACTCGTGATCTGGGACCTTTAGCTAGGACAGATTACAGTGGATATTTTAGATACATGACAATAGTTCTTTTTTATGTAATTTTTTTTTTTTTAAGAAAAGTTTTGTTTTGCTTGTTTTGACACATTTAAATTTTGTGGCTGAGAAATAATTATTTATTTATTTTTGGTGTGGTCAGAGATGAATTTGGTTAAATCCTTCACTTTGAGCCCTCAAAAGTCATGCGAAATAAAAACTAATTGCAATGCAACACAAGCCATTTGCTCATACACAACACACAGAACAGTGAAATGAATGAGGAGGCATGTAGACATAACGATCTAAATCAAGTAATTTTAGCATGTCAAAGTCAAATTTATGCACATAAAATATGTTTTCCCAACAACAAAAGTGTGACTAGTAAACAAATGGCGAGTGGCTAGTGATGTTGGAAATCTCCTAGCCACAGTGGCTGGTGATGGATAAAAAGTTAGTGGCTGTTTCTCAATATGCGTTCTTCAGCAATCTGGCGTCCTCGTGTTCTCGTGTAACGTCATCATCATCCGCCGAAATTCAGTTCCAATACTCAAGAACGGAGGACGCATGAAAGTTCCCTGATGTGTTCTTGGTATCCAGGACACACCAATGCAGACTCGAGCACCGAACTCGCTCATGAAGTCCCAGAAGTCATTGCGACTGGAGGTGGGATGCGCAGCATTTTATTTCGATTTATTATTAAAGTTGAGAGATATACTTATTTTCCTCAGGAGTTTCCCTAAATGAACCGATGACAGTAAACATTAGCATAAACACATTAAGAGTGTTTATTTGTTGAAACAATAAATCGTTGTATGGATGCTGTAATGTTTAAATAATCTTCGGTTAAAGATGCGTGAGGGTCATGTGACCATCAGGAAGAACGCAGCATCTCATTCCTCACAGGACGCGTTCTCTCTCCTCACAGTCTCCTGAGCTCGTTCTCCCAATGTGACCTGGGAAGACCGCTCTCCACAAGAACACGAGTCCGTTCTCTGCGTTCTTGGAATTGAGAAACAGCAAGTGTCAAGCCCTGAATAACAACATATGGCTGTGATGACAGCAAGAAGTAGGGGTCAAACTTTATCAAAGCAGTACCTTGCATTAAAGAAATAATAGCACATTACATGTTTTAAGCTTAATCATATGCGTTTGCGTGTTAATGTTGATTTCTATAAATATAATACTGAATAAATATAGATCAAACCGAATCAAAATGAATGCGTTATTAATCATATGCGTTTGCACGTAATGTTGATTTCTATAAATATAATACTGAATAAATATAGATCAAACCGAATCAAAATGAATGTGTTATTGATTTATATAAATATAAATGTATTATTATAGAAATATAAATTGAACCGAAAACAGAATCAATCACAAGATATTGAATTGTGAAATTTGACTTATCATCAACTGTGCTCATTCCTACAATTAACCGCACAGTATGTACACTTTTTATGCAAATATCCAAATATTACTAGAATAGTGTTATACATTTTGCTGTCTCGCATACTTTTATGATCTCAAATGCTTGGGAAAATGTTTGAATACAGAGAATATAAGTCATTTTAACTAACGAGATGGAGCACGTGCTGTGTGTTCATGCTAATAACGTCACACACTCTTGATTTCAGGTTCTGTTTTATAGAAAACAGGAATGTCTCATAGGATGTAATGAAGACCACAACTTGCATGATTTCACACTCATCAAACTGTGGCTCAAAATACATAGGCTGTTTCTCCATGAACTATCCCCTTAAGCAAAACATGGGCAACATTTACAGTGTAGTAAAAGGCCAGCACTGACACACAGCACACCACTCCTTGGTGTAATAATAATAAAGGCTGAAGTGTAGAAGTCCTTCGAACAGACCTTTAAACTGCAGATGTTATCACCGCATTAGCATATATTGTTTGCATATTAACAGGATGTGGACTTAAACTTTCATCACACTGTCTTACGTTAATCAGTAGTCTGTGTGTGTTTTATAATTCCCCTTTGCATTTTTCTTGGCATGTTACACACTTCTCTTAACGCTTGGTTTGTTGACCACAGCTGATTTGCTCCTCTTTAGATTGCTTTGTGGTTTTGGCTTCGGCTGACTAACCGGTAAACTGGTTTCTAAAATGGAAAAGCGAAAGTAAAAATCACACACTTTCGTTTTCCAGCTCATGACCTTAATTCAGAAGTCTTTGTTTCTTCCCTAAAGTTGGCTTTGGATCCTCAGTGCATGCAAAAATCATTCCGCTGATAGACAAATGGATCACATATGGCTCATGTAATGGCCAGTGTCTTGTCCTCTATTGAAGTTTTAGGAACAACAAATAATAAGTTGACTTCTAGTTGATCATTTGGTATCAGAAGTGGCTTATATGAAAGGCAAAGGCCTCTAGATTACGCTTATTTTACTAAAATAATATATGATCATGCCTTGATTTTTAATTATTAGGACAGTAAGGTCTGACTCTGCTTAGACAAAAGTCTTGTCACCGAACATAAATAATGTCAAGTATAGAATATAAAGTCATGCTGCAGTGGAAAAAGAATGGATATTGTGTATGACTCCCATGAGCTTGGAGGACTGCATCCACACATCTCTGAAATGACTCAAATAACTTATTAATTAAGTCATCTGGAATGCCAAAGAAAGCGTTCTTGCAGGACTCCCAGAGTTCATCAAGATCCTTTGGATTCATCTTCAACACCTCCTCCTTCATCTTCCCTCATACATGCTCAATAATGTTCATGTCTGGTGACTGGGCTGGCCAATCCTGGAGTACCCTGACCTTCTTTGTTTTCAGGAGCTTTGATGTGGAGGCTGAAGTATGAGAAGGAGCGCTATCCTGCTGGAGAATTTGCCCTCTCCTGTGGTTTGTAATGTAATGGGCAGCACAAATGTCTTGATACCTCAGGCTGTTGATGTTGCCATCCACTCTGCCGATCTCTCGCACGCCCCCATACTGAATATAACCCCAAACCATGATTTTTCCTTCAGCAAACTTGACTGATTTCTGTGAGAATCTTGGGTCCATGCTGGTTCCAGTAGGTCGTCTGCAGTATTTGTGATGATTGATGCAGTTCATCAGATGATTCAGCAGATAAATCTACCTTCTGCCCCTTTTCCAAATGATCAACTAGAAGAGTTATTATTTGTCGCTCTTACAGCTGAGATTGACGTCAAGGCTTTTGTCAGGTAGTGTACTTACTTTTGGTCTCTTTGTGTGTCAGTTTTCAGACTCTGAGGAAGTGTTGGCTCCTGGCCGTCGGGCGTCTCTCTCAGACCTCAGATCAGTGGAGGATATCGAGGATTTGAGCGTCCGGCAGTTGAAGGAGATTCTGGCCCGGAACTTTGTTGACTACAAGGGCTGCTGTGAGAAATGGGAGTTGATGGAGAGGGTCACGCGCCTGTATCATGACCAGAAGGACCTGCAGAACATGGGTAAAGTGTTTAAGGAAGGCTTTTACTGTCAGCTCTGCACTCTTAAGATCAGAGGTGCCCAAACATTTTTTTTTCATAAAGGGCCATAAACCAAACTTGAGGGCTGTGGGCCGAGGGTAAATATAGCAAAACCGTATTTGATTAAAGTTGCCATGAGTAATTATGGAGCCAGATCAGTCTCTCAAATAGTACATTTACAAAATAAAATTCATACACACTTTTATATTTACAATATTTAATTTGTAAATCAAAACACAATTCATAAATGCACAAATCCGATTTGCAAATTCCAAAATATTTATAAATACACAAAGCACAATTCGTGAATCAAGACACAGTTTATATATACGTAAATGTAGTTCGTAAATACACAAAACACAATTCATAAATTCAAAACAGTTCATTACACAAATCTAGTTCATAAATACACAACACAAAATATATAAATTCAAAACACAGTTCATAAATATACAAATAAAGTTCATAAATACCCAAATCAAGTTCATTAATACCCAAATCAAGTTCATTAATACCCAAATCAAGTTTATTAATACACAAATCAAGTCCGTGAATACACAAAACACAATTTATAAATTCAAAACATTGTTCATAAATGCATAAATTCAAAACACAATTCGTAAATTCAAAACACAATTCATAAATATGCAAATATAGTTCATAAATACACAAATCTAGTTCGTAAATACACAAAACACAATTTATAAATTCAAAATTTAACTCCAAGCAAATCTAGTACACAAATACACAAAACAATTTATAAATTCAAAATGTAGTTCATAAATACACAAATCAAGGTTGTTAAAATTCAAAACAGTTCATAAATACACAAATCAAGTTCATAAATACACAAATCAAGTTTGTGAATACACAAAACACAATTTAAAAATATGCAAATGTAGTTCATAAATACACACATCTAGTTTGTAAATACACAAAACACAATGTATAAATTCAAAATCTAACTCATAAGCAAATCTAGTACGTAAATACACAAAACAATTTATAAATTCAAAATGTAGTTCATAAATATGCAAATCCCATTTGTAAAAATTCAAAACCGTTCATAAATACACAAATCAAGTTCATAAATATGCAAATCTAGTCCAAAAGGACACAAATCTAGTTCATAAATACACAAATCTTGTTCATAAATACACAAAACACAAGTTCTATATTCAAAACAGTTCATAAATACACATGTCCAATTTCTATATTCAACATATAATTCATAAATGCACACATCCAAATCATTTGGGGAAATATTTCAGATTTTCACTTGTGAATTCACACAGTGTTTTGAATTTATGAATTGGATTTTGTAACTTTGAATTGTGCTCTGCGTGTATTATAATTATAAAAATGTTGTAATAATTAATAATAATTAATGAATGTTATAAAAATATATTATAATAATGAGTTTTAACTTTGCAAATCAATTATTTTTGAGACTGATCTGGCTCCATAGGTAATTTCCTAATTTATTTAATAATATATTAAAATAGGGCGCCACGGTGGCGCGTGAGTAGCACGTTCGCCTCACAGCAAGAAGGTCGCTGGTTCGATCCCCGGTTGGGACAGGTCCCGGTTGGGCCAGTTGGCATTTCTGTGTGGAGTTTGCATGTTCTCCCCGTGGTTGCGTGGGTTTCCTCCGGGTGCTCCGGTTTCCCCCACAGTCCAAAGACATGCAATACAGGTGAATTGGGTAGGCTAAATTGTCCATAGTGTATGTGTGCGAATGAGGATGTATGGATGTGTTTCCCAGAGATGGGTTGTGGCTGGAAGGGCATCCGCTGCGTAAAACAAATGCCGGATAAGTTGGCGGTTCATTCCGCTGTGGCGACCCC
The DNA here is from genome assembly GCA_903798035.1 of Danio albolineatus. Classification (NCBI taxonomy): domain Eukaryota; kingdom Metazoa; phylum Chordata; class Actinopteri; order Cypriniformes; family Danionidae; genus Danio; species Danio albolineatus. The sequence goes on from CAIGQQ010004261.1 coordinate 1,992,126, forward strand.
GGATTAATAAAGGGACTAAGCCGAAAAGAAAATGAATGAATGAATGAATGAATATATTAAAATAAATAGCAAAAATTCTATTAATCGTATTACCTGATGCATTATATCTTTTGACATCTTATATTGGATTTTGTTTATAATCCATAGATCTTGCATTTTCTGTAAAACCCCACAAAAGTGTTATTACCTCAAGTCGTATTTTATTTTCAGTCTTTTTATTGACCTTTTGTATGACTAAACGAATTAAATATTGAGAGAGGTAAACAGTAATATACTGTACATTGTTAATCCTATCCCCCAACCCCTCGGTGATTAACTCACTTAACAAGATTTGAACAGTAAATGTATAGATATCAAATGAAGTACATAACATCAAAGAATAACTGCATACAGATGGAAAAAACTCAAATTAATTCATTAATAATCAAGTCGTTTATTTGGTGTCCTGGGCAAACATGATCCCAATTACTAAAGCAAACGTAGCAATTCAATGCATTTTTTCTGTTGATTACATTAACTTAAGCTGTATTTTCTGTGTTTTGACAGTGTCTAACGCCACAGAAGGCACAGGTGAGTCCATTTCATAGGATTTCAATATGTTATGAGTAGATTGCATTCATTTTAAGTGGCCATTTAATTTGTCAAGAGTATTATGTCCGGTTTATTGTGAAGTCATGAATAATTGATTCAATCAACAGTTCACGATCACCAAGCATGCTGGTTGAATTCATGCGTGTAGCTTGTATTTTAACAAGCGGAGTTCATGCATATCACATAGTTAATTATTTAATATATTTTAGTCTCTTTTTTTGGTCTGACAAATTAGATTATCCAAGAAATAAAAATAAATAAATGAATGTTATTTACTTTTGGTGGTTGTGCCACACCATTTTTCTTTCGGTGGCTGGAAATTTAGTCCATCCTTAATGAATATCAAATAAATGATACAGTTGAAGTCAAAATCATCTTATGATCCTAAATGATTTTTAACAGAGCAAGGAATTTCTCATAGCATTTCCTATAATATTTTTTCTTCTGGAGGAAGTCTTATTTTTTATTTCAGCTAAAATAAAAGCAGCTTTAAATATTTAAAAAAAACATTTTATAGGCAATATTATTAGCCCCATTAAGCAATGTTTTTTTGATTGTGTTCAGAACAAACCACTGTTAAACAATGACTTGCCTTATTGACCTAACTAATTAATAGGGATGCACAAATCCTGATACTTCATTCGGATATTGTGAGATCGCATATTTTTGCTGTATCGGCCAGCTGGGACCGATCCAAATCCGATCTTGCATGTCCACTATATTCCATATAATTAATACACTAACAAAAGTTATGAAGGTAGCCTATTATAAGGGCCTAGAAAGTTGTCATGTAGGCCTACTATATCACATTCTATAGTGTAATGTGAAGTACAGATGAATATTCAAGTGGTTAAATTCATGTTCAGCGCCTGTCAATCATTCTCCATTCATTCCCAATTCAAACTGCGTGTCACGTTTACGACAACTCAAAAAACTTACTCCAAGACTATTTATTCCTGTTAATATAAGTTAATATAAGCAACACTGGGATACAGAGGGTTAGTATCTGCTCTTCTACCTGAAATTTTAAATTAGAAAAGGCTCAATAATACATTGGGCAGATCCTCAACGCGCCGATTTGTTCTTTTTTGTGCTGCTTAGTGTTGAAAGTGTCCACAGATACCCGAGTCTCTGTGATGCATCAAGCGCTTCATTCACGCACCGGCTGCGCAGACGTGACATGTGCCGCTCCGTACAGTTATTCTGTAATATTAAAAGTTTCTGTTCTCTCATTCTTCCAAATGAGTTTATTCGTCCGATGGGAATACTTTCAGTGCTGCCAATAGTTTGTAAATCCTGGCTCATTGTGGTCAAAGTAGTTGATTTAAATTAATAAAAGTGAAATTGACGGCGCAATGTGGATTGTCATTAACAGAAAATTATTTTGCCTAATATAGGCTACTTCAAAACTGAATATTTCACTGCAATTAAAATTTCATATTAATAATTTAATTTAACAGACCAGTTTGTGTTTTGATTATGGTCAGTAGTGGTAGCCTATATCAGATTTCAAATAAAAATCTTAAAATAAAAAAAAAGGGAACATAAGCTGGACCACAACAGATCAATGTCGTATAGTAATGTAGCCAATGTCAAATAATGTAGCCTAGTTTACAGCAAGCATCATATTTTTAGTTAAATTGTGCCGTCTGTCATATACAGTAGGCCTAAATGTCTGTTATTTTTTACTAAAGAAGATATATTATTTGAGTTTATCACAAGAACTATAGAAACTGTATTATGCTAAAAAAAAAAACGGCACAGTATCGGATCTGTATCGGTCGATACTCAGAATTTTGGTATCAGGATCGGATCGTTTTTTTAAAAAATGGTATCGGTGCATCCCTACTAATTAACCTAGTTAAGCCTTTAAATGTCACTTTCAGCTGAACACTAGCGCCCTAAAAAATACACAAACTTACATTTTGGATGCGATTTGAATATTTTGACAGCACATATATTTATTTAATTGTTAGGACAGTAGAGCGTTTTGCCTTTAGATCTCACCCTACATTCTTTTTTAATTAAGTCATTGTGTAGATTAAACTCATATTTAATCTCCTGTATCTAGATTTTCCCTATAAGTCAGTGATGAATAGTTGTTTCCTTCGTTTGTGTGCAGACGTTGGCTCTGGGACTGCCGTGGAGGAGAACCTCTGTAAGATCTGTATGGACTCACCCATCGACTGTGTGCTTCTGGAGTGCGGACACATGGTCACGTGCACAAAGTGTGGCAAACGCATGAGCGAGTGTCCCATCTGCCGACAGTACGTGGTGCGGGCTGTGCACGTGTTCAGATCCTGAACAACATTTTCCATTCTCAAAGATCTCCCAGTCCTTCCCCTGATCAACGGATACTGTAGAAAACCATCACGTGGCCTTTAAATCTTGCACAGTTTATCCTGTGGCACTTTATATATATGATAATGACTGAGATGCGCAAATCTCAAAACCAATAACTGCGCTGGTTTTACTTTCATTTCTTCAAAGTGCTTCTTCTGGATGTTTTGAAGAGGAAGAAGCTTTGTTTGTATTCATGGGATCACATGTTTGTTAGATGACAAGAATCAGTGCAGCAAAAAATGCCCAATTTCTGCTATTGGTAGGATTATATGAATGTTATAAGCACAGATAGCATCTTCAGAAAGTGCCTTGCATGTCACTGCCCTGCTGCTTTTAATACACCTGTTTATTAAGCACTCCATTATAAAATACCCTTTTCTTTTAGACCCCAAACACTGCCGCTCAGATTGAATCTATCCAGGCTGACGTGGGGAAAATGTGCTGGTAGGAATTAGACCTGCTACACCAGTCTTGTGAGGTTTTAAATCACATGAGCAACAGAAGGTAGTTGTAATTGCTGACAGCAATGTTTGAGACTGACACAGATGAAATGTGTAAAACACGACTGTTTATTTTTGATGAATTTCTTGAAGCCTGTGCTCGTAAAATATGATCAAAATAACGTTTGAATGCAGAAGAATCTGACTGGCCTTAAAATAGTTTTAATTTTCTTTATATAACAACAGTGCTATCAAACTCTATACTTCTTTAACCCTTCGGTCCTCATTGGCTTGTCAAAAGGTTTGTTAGTAAGTCACAGATCATTTTTCGACCATTAAAGCCTTCGTCAGGTAGCAAAACAGGGTTAGTGTAGTAAAGATATTCTAGACAATATCGTTTTTATCAGGTATTTAAAGGGTTAGTTCACCTAAAAATGTCAATTCTGTTCAATCAATTACTCGCCATCATGTCGTTTCAATCCCCTGAGACCTTCATTCATCTTCAGAACACAAATTAAAATAGTTTAGATGAAATCCTGGAGCTCTCTCACCCCATAGACTGCAATGGTCTTGAGATGTTCAATCTAGAAAAGGAACCAACGACTTTACCAAAATATTCTAAATTGTACAGATGTTATTTGTGAGTCGTAGGCAACGTTTCGGCAATTTCTGGCTTCGTCAGGTAGCTGAAATATTAGTTCAAATTAAGTAAACGATATTTAAACCGTTTCAGTCATTAGGTCGTTGAATTGCCGTTTGTGAATTTATTTTTTCTTCAAGTAGACTGAACGCTGTTTGTTTATTGTACACAACCGTTTTGATCCTTTCAATACTCGTTGGGTTGTAAAAACATTGTTAATCATAGATTAAAACAAACTATTTAAACCTTTTCAGTCTTTGTCAGAAAGTTGACACAATATTACGACCCTTTTATTGTTCATCGTGTAGTAATGACATTCAAGACAATATTATTTTTATCAGGTATTTAAAGGGTTAGTTCACCTAAAAATGTCAATTCTGTTCAATTAATTACTCGCCATCATGTCATTTCAATCCCCCGAGACCTTCATTCATCTTCAGAACACGAATTAAAATATTTTAGATGAAATCCGAGAGCTCTTTCGTCCCCTATACACTGTAAAAAAATGCTGGGTGCAAGAAATTCATTCATGTTCTCCCAACACAAATTTGTTAACTTAACAAATTGAACATGAAACGATTAAGTTGTCAGAAAAAAACTGTGTTGTTTCAGCTCATTTTAAATAAGTAGATTGAACAAGAAGGAAACTATTTGTTTTGTGCTGACAGCGGTGTTCAAAGTGCAGAAAAATAACCAAAAATACATGTCAAAACAGACTGATGTGATTTCAGTGGTTCACCTGTAATCATGCTAAGCTTCAGGAACACTTTTGTGTGCTTAAAACCCCCAGTAAAAACAATTAAGTTTTTATTTATGTATTATTTTGTTTGGTAACACTTCATTTCGAATGTCTATTTGAGTATTAGTAGACTGTCTGCTTAATATCTGTTGATACTGACATTCAACAGACATTTAACTGACTAGAAGAAACTTTGCAAGTACATGTCAACATGTCTACTTATAATCTAATGAGAATTAGTAGCAATGTAACTTAAATTCAACAAACGAACCATCAAAATAAAGTGTGACCTTTTGTTTACTATGACAATATGAAGCTTCAGCTCAAAGTAAACACTCTCTTACATGACATGGATGATAGACGAACATCGAACAAGAACAAGTAATTTTTATATATTTTTTTGTCACACAGAAAAGTACTGTAGCGTCATATGATTACAGATGAATTTACATTGAATATTTTGGCAAAGGCGTTGGTTCCTTTTCTAGACTGAACATCTCAAGGCCATTGCAGTCTATGGGGGCGGGAGAGCTCCAGGATTTCATCTAAAATATCTTCATCTGTGTTCTGAAGATGAACGAAGGTCTCGGGTCTGTTGGGATTGATAACAATTTACATTTTTGGCTAAACCAACGCTTTAAAATGTGGTTTGTCTTCTATTAAACTGGAGTTTGAGAGCATTGTTGCTCTTTTATATTTCATTGGCATTCTGTAGATATTATAGGTGCATTTCTACACATAATCAACTCTTTCCTGATGATTGATTTGGCACAAATCTGATTGTCGTTTAGCAGGAGCAGAGCTAGTAGAGGAATGACAGTCAAACATCCGAAAGCACAGCAGCTGGATTTAGAGTTCAGGACTACCCCAGTGTGCCGGCGTAGCTGTTGTTTCAGTGCAGCCTGAGGTAGGAATTTAGTTAGCAGCACTTTAGCCTTCTCCACCCACCAGTGCAGGAAATATCAGGTGAACGTGCCTCAACAAGTGACTCACCACAGCTCCTCCCTTCCCTCCAGCTTTCAAACTCACTTAGCATTGACTAGCGCTATTCTCAGCAGTCTTCCTTCACACTCTTTCTAAATCATCGACGCTTCTTAATCTACACTATCGCAACCAGGATTCATTCAGTAGGTTTGATATTTATTCGCAGTCATTCCAACCTCATGTATTATTATTAGGCAAAGAGAGACACAAATAAAATGCAAAAGAAACATACAAGATGGTCAACAACAACCAGATTTGTGTGTGTGTGTGTTAGGTGTACGGGTCCAAAGATATAAACAAAGGAACATAAAAATGGATAACAATAGTTGAAACAAGTATCTATAGTAATAGTAAGAGAGAAAAACAAGTATTCACAAAATCCATGCTACAGAATTAGCCAATTTTGACGTAATGTGGTTGATTAATTGTCAAAATGTTTGGTAGTTGGCCATAAACAGTTTTTCAACCATTGAAGTTTTAATCCGGTTGCAAAAAAAGACACAATGTGGTTGATTAATGTGTATACAGCGATCAGATTTCATTGTGATTGATTTTTGTGTATTTTATGATCAATCGCAGGGTGTTTCAATGTGGTTGCATACAGTCCATCCGGAAAGTATTCATAGCGATTCACTTTTTCCACATTTTTTATGTTACAGCCTTTTTCCAAAATGGATTAAATTCGTTTATTTCCTCAACATTCTACACACAATTCCCCATAACGACAATGTGAAAATTGGAAATTGTTGCAAATTTATTAAATAAAATACCTGAAGAATCACATGTACATCAGTATTCACAGCGTTTGCTCAATGCTTTGTTGATGCAGCTTTGGCAGCGATTACAGCCTCGAGTCTTTTTGAATATGATGCCACAAGCTTGGCACACCTGTCTTTGGGAATTTTTGCCCGTTCCTCTTTGCAGTACCTCTGAAACTCTTATCAGGTTGGATGGGAAGCGACGGTGTACAGCCATTTTCAGATCTCTCCAGAGATGTTCAATAGGATTTAGGTCTGGGCTCTTGCTGGGCCACTCAAAGACATTCACCAAGTTGTCGTGAAGCCACTCCATTGATATTTTAGCAGTGTGCTTTGGGTCATTGTCCTGCTGGAAGATGAACCTTCGCCCCAGTCTGAGGTCAAGAGCACTCTGAAGCAGGTTTTCATTCAGGATGTTTCTGTACATCGCTGCATTCATCTTTCCCTCTATCCTGACTAGTCTTCCGGTTCCTGCTGCTGAAAAACATCTCCACAGCGTGATGCTGCCACCACCATGCTTCACTGTAGGGATGGTATTAGGCTGCTATTGAGCGGTGCCTGGTTTTGTCCAAACATAACGCCTGGCGTTCACTCCCAGAGAGTTCAATTTTATTCTCATCAGACTAGAGATTTTTGTTTCCTATTGTCTGAGAGTCCTTCAGATGCCTTTTGGCAAATTCCAGTATAAGGAGTGGCTTCTTTCTGGCCACTGTACCATACAGGCCTGATTGGTGGATTGCTGCACAGATGGTTGTCCTTCAGTAAGGTTCTCCTCTCTCCACAGAAGAACGCTGGAGCTCAGACAGAGTGACATCAGGTTATTGATCACCTCCCTGACTAAGGCCTTTCTCCACCGATCACTCAGCTTAGATGGCCGGCCAGGTTTTTTCAGGTTTTTTATTTTTAATAAATTTGCAACCATTTCAAAAACTCTTTTTTCACATTGTCATTATGGGGGATTGTGTGGAGAATTTTGAGGAAATTAAAACATTTTGGAATAAGGCTGTAACCTAAAGAAATGTGGAAAAAGTGAAGCGCCATGAATACTTTCCAGATGCACTGTATTTCCTGATAAACCATATTAGGGATTTCAGTAATTATGATTGCAAATATGAAAACTAGCGTCAAAGGAAAACAGCGCTCATGTAAGCGCATTTATAATAAAAATACATGTATAATGCAGTTTTGTTTTTTGGGGGGAGAATTGTCATTTAAATCAGTGTTTCCCAACCCTGTTCCTTAAGGCACACCAACAGTACACATTTTCAATCTCTCCCTAATTAAACACACATGAATCAACTCATCAGAACATTAGAAGACTCAGAAACCTGCAAATGAATGGGTTCGCATAAGGGAGATGCCCAAAATATGTACTGTTAGTGTGCATTCTTCCAGGAACAGGGTTGGGAAACACTGATTTAAATGATCAATTTTAAAGAGGTAGTTCACCTAAAAATGAAAATTGTCATCGTTTACTTGTTTCAAACCTATTTGAGTTTCTTCAGTTGAGCTCAAAAGAAGATATTTTGAAGAATGCTGGAAGTTGGGAAATGTTTCCTATTTTGGAAGACAGGAATCAGCATTTTTCAAAATATTTTCTTTTGTTTTTCAACAGAAGAAACTTTTCTATTTCTTTTTTTAAACCACGTCAGCGAGAGTAAATGACCAGGTATTTTTAATTTTTGGGTGAACTATCACTATAATTGTATTGAAATGAGCAGCTTGAACTTTCTACATTTTGGTTTTTAGTGGATCAAATAAAATAATACAGGGCTGGAATGACCGTGTGAATAAATCAACATTTAGACGTTTTCATTTTTGAGAACTTTTCCCCTGACCTTTCAACATCCCGGATGTTTTATACAGTATATACTTAATATAAAAAAATATATAATAGTCTAAACCTGAAAAAATCTTGACAAACTATATATCATTTTCAAGTGTTGACCAATTAAAGGGTTAAACTGAAGGGTGTTTCAACGTGTTCATACCATGTTGGAATTACACTAATTAGCAAAAAGTGTCCTTACGAAACTCATTATTGCAGATTGCAAACTGGAATTTTCAAGTTAAAGCAAGTGAATGACTAATGTTATTTTGATATGGCATGACTTTTTTTGTTTTTTTAACCCAACGCTAGCCAACTATTAGATTTATTTTCCACAGTATTCCTTCAACAATCACCTTCCCAAAGAAAATGAGGAAAAAATATATGTAGTCAGAAGTAGAATACACTACCTGACAAAAGTCTTGTTGTCGATCCCAATTGTAAGAGCAACAAATAATAACCCTTCTAGTCAATCGTGGAAAAGTGACAGAAGGTTGATATTTCTGATGAATCATCTGTTGAGCTGCATCCCAATCATCACCAATACTGCAGAAGATCTACTGGAACCTGCATGGACCCAAGATTCTCACAGAAATCAGTCAAGTTTGGTGAAGGAAAAAATCATGGTTAGGGGTTACATTCAGTATGGGGGCGTGCGAGAGATCTGCAGAGTGGATGGCAACATCAACAGCCTGAGGTATCAAGACATAGTTTCTTCAGCCTCCACATCGAAGTTCCTGAAAGCAAAAAAGGTCAAGGTGCTCCAGGATTGCCCAGCTCAGTCACCAGACATGAACATTATTAAGCATGTCTGGTGTAAGATGGAGGAGGCATTGAAGATGAATCCAGAGAGTCTTGATGAACTCTGGTAGTCCTGCAGGAACGCTTTCTTTGCCATTCAAGATGACTTTATTAATGCGTTATTAGAGTCATTGCAGAGATGTGTGGATGCAGTCCTCCAAGCTCATGGGAGTCATGCACAATATTAATTATTTTTCCACTGCGCCATGTCTTTATACTCTATACATTATTTCTGTTAAGTGACGAGACTTTTATCTTAGCAAAGTCAGACTGCACTGTTTAAAATATTTGATTATTTGTTGTTCCTAAAACTTGGATAGGCAACAAGACTTAAATCGAGTAGTGTATAGTTATAAATAGTGTACATATATAGTGTAAAATAAGCTGATTAATTTATCTGAATTCAAATCTAAATGTGAGACGGACTAATAAAAACAACAAATATCAGCTTTCGGGGACTTAAAACTTGATTATTGCATCACTGTGAATTTACAGATAAAAAATAGTTGATTTCTGGATCAATGTCGTCATGTCTTGTTAAAGAGTCTGATGTGTAAAAACCAAGAGGGAACACTTTAGTTTTCAGTACAGACGTGTTGAATGTTTGAATGCTAATGGTGTCAACCAGATGCTTTAATTTCCAAAGCAGAACTGTTAAGATCTAGTTGAAACCTGTACTAAAGTAGAGTTTGCGTGTTTTTTTGTTTATGATTTTTATTATTAAAACATATTTCCAAAACTTCAGCGTGATACTTTAGTTTTTTAAAGAGTAGATCAGCATGAATAAGACTGTCGAACAAGTTGTGCTGGTTTGCGTCACGCTGTGTGAGTTTGTGGATCTGTTGTTGTGGGGTTAAAACGTATCTGATTCGCAGAGAACAAAGTATTCTCGCGAGGGCGGAGAAATGTTATTGAGTTACAGGTTATTGTTAGCCGTCTCTCCCTCAGACAATTGCTCGTCCCTCCTGAGGTTCTGGCATAATAAAGCAGAGCAATTACGTAATAAAGCAAATAAACATTTATGTAGAAGCATGACGGTGCTATTTGAAAACTGAGGTTACGCAAATCAAATCCCGCAGAACGCTCGATTAAATAAACACAATACTGGGAAAAGCAAATAGAAGAATAAAACACACTGAAAAAAAGGATTCATTGGATTTACTATACTTTAAGACGAGTGGTTGCAAACAATTTATATGAGCTGAATTTAAACAAACACATGAAGATGTTCAACTTTATTTATTTGTTTAAATTCAGCTCATATAAATTGTTTGGAACCACTTACCTTAAAGTAAATCCTATGAATCTTTATTTTAGTGCACCGTAGGGCTGAACAGTATGTCTTTTGAGCATCTATATCGCAATGTGGGTATCCCCCAGCCAGCAATTACACGTGGGGCCCAGATGAGGGCTTCATGGACTACAAATGTGGGCCCCATTATGGGCTTGCACCCGGGATCCACATTGGGGCCAGCTGTGGAAGCCCAGACGTACTAAAAGTGGGACCTGGAAGGGTGCTGCATGAGTCCTAACTGGGCAATTCATGTCAAACCCATTTGGGCCCACCTGCCCAAAGGGGTTTAAAGTGGGATTCACATGGGGGCCAGCTGTGGATGCCCAGATGGGTTTTAAGTGGGATCTGTAAGGGTCTTATGTGGGTTTTATCTGGGCAATTCATGAAAGACCCATTTGGGCCCCACCTGCTTAAAGGGTTTAAAATGGGCATGCACCTGGGATCCACACGGGGGCCAGCCATGGATGCCCAGATGGGTTTTACTTGGTATCTGTAAGGGTCTTACTATATGCGGGTCTTAACCGGGCAATTCGTGTCTGACCCATATGGGCCCCACTAGTCTGAAGGGGTTTAAAGTGGGCTTGCACCCGGGATCCACTTCGGGGCCAACTGTGATTGCCCAGATGGGCTTTTAGGGGGACCTGTACATGTCAGACCCATTTGGGCCCCACCCGCCTAAAGGGGTTTAAAGTGGGTTTGCACCAGGATTGAACCGTGAATTATAAAGTGGGCTCTGTAAGCATCTTATGTTGGTCCTAACTGGACAATTCATGCAAGGCCTATTTAAGCCCAACCATGCCAACTGGTTTAAGGAAGCAATCTAAGAAAAATTATAAAGGAAAAGAAATACAAGACACTTGATGCTTTGAACTGCAAGAAATATATTAAATTGAACAACAAAAATTGTATATGCAAATGTGCATTCCCAGTTCAAACCCATACCCACTTGGCCCATAACTATGCCATTTAAGACCCATATATGTGTTCCCAGTTCAAACCCATGCCCACTTGGCCTATACAAATTTTATGCAGGACCCATATGTGTATTACCAGTTCAAACCCATGCCCACTTAGCCCATAAATATGCCATGCAGAACCCCCCTCCCACAACTTTGAAAATCTGTATTAAATCAGAGAAGCATGATGGACCCTTGGGTAATTAATCGATGTGAAGAGTAGGTTTTTTTTTTCAGTAGAAAACAAGTTCATAGATGTTCAATATGACCCCTCCAGACACTAGAGTGACATCAACCCAAATGTTGTGGTATTCTTTTTTTTAATTACCCTGTATATGCTTGTAATTTATTACATTTTATCTCGATGCACTGTATGATGAAGACTTGATCACCACTATCCATCTAAATCAGGCCAAACTCCAAACTCCAGTGTCCAAACTCGGTCCTGGAGGGCCGGCGTCCTGCAGATTTTAGCTTCAACTTGCCTCAACACACCTGCATGGATGTTTCTAGAAAGCCTAGTAAGGGCTTGATTAGCTAGCCCGGGTGTGTCTGATTGGGGTTGGAACTCAACTTTGCAGGACTCTGGCCCTCCAGGACCGAGTTTGGGCACCCCTGGTCTAAATGAATGAAATCTACCCGAATGGAGTTATTCATATCATCTTATAAAAACATTATATTCATATCGCAGCAAAACAACATATCGCATTAATCGCAATGTTAGATTTTTCCAGTATTGTGCAAAGCTAGTACTGTGTTTTACTTTTGAAGAGCAACAGTATTTATCTGAAACAGAAATCAATTGCGACTTCTCTGGAAATATCTCCGACATCACTTTTGAAACGTCAGCACTTCAGAAACTGCTGATCTACTAGACCCATTAGTACCATCGTGTCAACGCCACAGCCTACCGGAGTTTTGTCCATCCCTTTATGACCACAGTGTACCAATCTTCTGGTGGCTACTTCCAGCAGGATAACACACCATGTCATAAAGCGTGAATCATCTCAGACTGGTTTCTTGAACATGACAATGAGTTCACCGTACTCAAATGGCCTCCACAGTCACCAGAGCTCAATCCAATAGAGCACCTTTGGGATGTGGTGAAACGTGGATTCGCATCATGGATGTGCAGCCGACAAATCTGCAGCAACTGCGTGATGCTATCATGTCAACATGGACCAAAATCTCAGAGGAATATTTCCAGTACCTTGTTGAATCAATGCCACGAAGGATTAGGGATGTTCTTAAGTTTTTAGAGGCATTTACATCTTGAAACAGACCAGCACTTTAACAGCATGCGGGGTTTTTTTATTGACAACTTAATATTACTTCAGTGGCTTTCATTTGATATTCAGACCTGCGGGCAAGCAGCAGATTCTGCGTCAGGAAGCTCTGATAGGATTTATAGTGCACGGCGACCCCTTGTGGATGAAAGACAACTGTATTTTCATGTAGTGAACTCGTCAAATACATTAGCTCCGTTCCTCTGTACTACAATTATGATTTTATTAAGGGTTGAAAAAGTTCCCCTTCTCTACACTACAGTCCGCGTGTTAACTGTTAACTGTTCACATAAGAACAACAGTGCGCTAGCAAAAAAAAAACATTACATTTAGCGGATTTTAAAGCAGCAGATTTATACATGTTACTGTTTTAAAGGGATAGTTCACTGAATAATTAATTCTGTCATCATTTACTCGTTTCAAATCCTCACTTCTTGAACACAAAAGTCGGTGTTTTAATAATCGGTAACAGGTTTCCAGCGTTCGTCACCTTCTCTTGTGTTCAACAGATCCACCTGATGGACAGTACAAAGTGAGGAAACTCATTTTTGGACTACACCTTTAAAATCCTTTGGCTTCTTAATAATAACGTCTAAATGTCGCCATCTAGTGGCATTTTTAATAACTTCAGTATCAAGCTAATTAAAAGGAAATGTGTCATGGGAGAATTTAACAAAAGAGAAAAGGTGAAACTATCTGGAGCAACAGAAAACAAAATAAACAGTCTAAAATAATCCAGCTTTTAATTCACCAGAAGTCTAGCAACATGTGAGACTGGAAGAAAGGAAAAAGAACTAAAATTACAGCCAATTTGCTAAATTAGTTTTTATTTCAGTACTAGACTGAAAGAAAAATAAAAGTCGCTGGTTCGAGGCTCGGCTGGGCCAGTTAGTGTTTCTAGAGTTTGCATGTTCTCCCCGTGTTGGTGTGGGTTTCCTCCGGGTGCTCCGGTTTCCCCCACAAGTCCAAAGGTAATATCACTATAATTAGGTAAGCTAAAATTGTCCATAGTGTATGTGTGAATAAGTGTATGATATACTGTGGTAGAAATAATAGATCGGTAATGTAGTTATAAAGAATCCGTTTGGGATTAGCTGACAGTCACGCACCGCTTTATGACTGTTTTGAGGATTGCATAGGAGAAGCGACGGCACCTGTAATGAAAAGGAAAGGGAATCCCGCCGTTTTTATATTTCTTTCAAAGTGTTTCATGCCTAAATAAAAGGAAAGCACAGAACTGACTCACATTTAAGAGCAAGGGGGGGCCCTGGTGGTTCGGCTGTATGGGTTGCGTATAGGAAGTGATGTTAACTGTAAACTTTGTAACTAAATCACTTTGACTAAGGTCTGCCTTTAAAAACTGAAAGAGTACTGCTGACGTGACGATACTAATTAACTTTGCCTCTGAATAAACAAACAAAGACCACTGATCGCTTACTTACCAAATCTGTAGAGACAGGACTATCAACACCAACTGGAACCGCGTGTTTTTTTTTAAAAGGAGACGAGCGGCAAATCCGGATTTCACCATTTCCAGATGAGAAAAGCTCTCGGGTGAAACTTGTTCCTTGTATTTCTTCCAATGTTGTATTTCTGTCGCATGTTAGCAGACCACTGTAATCTACTCGTGAGTCCAGCAGCGCCTTCATAGTGGGGAAATGGAAACAAAGCCTTCGTTGCAGCACATTTAGAAACACAACACTGATAAGGGATACGCCCACCATAATAAGGGAAAATAAAGAAAATTTAATATACATTAGTAAACAGTTTAGCTTATTAAAATTAGCTATTATAAAGAAATGGAATCAAGTCACATTAACCTTTTCTTCACTGTATAACTTACACATTCAGAATAAAGAGTAATGAATGAATCTCATTTATTTAGATTTTTTTGTTTGATTACATTAAATAACAGAGGTGTCACTTTACAAAAGCACACATCCAACGTTACAATGAAAGCATTCGACTGCTTTCCTAACGTTTTATGCTCATTTAGGACAAAATTAGTTGTGTTTGAAAAAAAAAAACCCATCAAGATCGACATCGTTAGATGTTATTATTATTGATTACCTGTATATGTCTGTTCAAACACGCACCCAAAACCCAGTATCCACTTTCGCTACGCTTCAAATCTCATGCACAGAATCCGTTTAGTAAACAGCGTCTATCACTATGGAGCGCGTCTGACAGTCACGCACCGCTATATGACTGTTTTGAGGATTGCATAGGAGGAGCGACGGCACCTGTAATGAAAAGGAAAGGGAATCCCGCCATTTTATATTTATTTCAAAGTGTTTCATGCCTAAATAAACCGAAAGCACAGAACAGGCTCACATTTAAAAGCAAGGGGCGGCCCCTGGTGGTTCGGCGGTATGGCTTGCGTATAGGGAGGATCGGCTCTTTAACGTTTATTGACACCCTTCATAGAAAGACTGAAAATACGGAAGAAATACGGGAAAACACCTTTACGAGATGATAGTGGGATAGAACTGTAAAATACAGGAAAATCCTGGGTAAAACGGGAGGGTTGACAGGTATGCCCATGTCTCCGAATAATTCTTCCTCTTTCACTTGTTTTAATTATAGTCGGCAACACACTGTGGCGTCTCTCTGCCGTCTGAACACTGTAGCAGGTAAAAACAGTCTTCGAAGCTATCGTGCATATAAATGAAGTTGCATCTCATTAACAATAGAGCGCGCTGATTGGTTCAAACCAAGTCTTTCATATGAATTAATGCTGAAAGCTCAAAGATGTCACGTTGTACCCGCCGGTACAGACATCCAGTCTCCACGCTGGAATTCACACAAGGACCTCATCGCCGTGACGCAGCTTTAACATTTCTTTTTAAACCGGAAGATCGAATTTGCTCGAAACAACCAACTGCGTTTCTTTTTAGTGAAATATACGTGTCCTCATAGTGTTTATAGCAGCGTGGGATACATATACAACTGTCAACATCTCAAAAAAATGTGTTTTGGTGTTTCGTGACCCTTTAAAGCTCAAACTGGGATAGTCATCTGCAGGTGGGTTTGTTTATACCCCCCTATATTTGAATAGACAGTAAATATGTTGCACTTGATTGCGGCTAGCAGTGTAGTACACAAGCACACTGCTGTACAGATGTGTTGGAGCGTCTCTCACTTCCTCTCTGTGTTGTTGCCGCCAGCAGAATGCTGGATAACTGTAGCATGAACTGTAAAGATAGTGCACCTGCGTAAGAATAACTCTTTTAAATAAAGAGCGTTCGATGCAGATCCAGAGGTTATTAGCTAGCATTTCAGTGTATATTTAGAATGCACATCACAGGTTGTGTTCAGGATACTTTAAGATCAGGCCGATGATGCATTTCTGATACGATTGTGTTGCTTTTAAAAGGAACTCACTCAACAGGTTAACTCTAAGTGGAGTTTTACCATTTATGAATGCATTTATCTGACCTTCGGGTCTGGTGGGAGCACTTTTAGCTTAGCTTAGCATAAATAATTGACTCGGATTGGACCATTAGCATCTCGCTCATTTTCAAAAAGAGTTTTAACTATTTTTCTGTTTAGATATTATGCAGATTCTAGCTGGTGGTGCTGGTTTAGGGACCTATTTTCAGGTGCTGTGGAATATCATTGCACCGTCTTCAGCCATGGTTCGGCAGCAAAGTTCCTTGATTATTACGCTGGAATTCAAGTGTAGTTCCTAGACGTATCAGCTTAGAAAATAGCTACTTTTCATTTTCTTTCATGCATGATGGAACTACAAAGGAATCAAGCTATAAATAGAAAAATTATTGAAACTTTTTAGTCATTTTTGGGCGAGATGCTAACGGTCTAATCCGATTCAATGATTTATGCTAAGCTAAGCTAAAATGTTGCCATCAGATGCAGAGATTGGCTGATTGGATTCAAAAATGGTGGAACTCAACAGTTTAACTCTAGGGTAGTTGTAAAATGGGCCTATTTTCAAAACAAAGTGGAGCGTTTCTTCAAATGTAATGCTTCAATACCTTTCAACGTTGTTGTATCTATCAAATTTCTACATTTGTGTTCAGAAAAGAATGTTAAGACAAAGTCATCGGGATTTGAAATGAAACAAGAGCGAGTAAATAATGCTGAGTAAAAGCTGGCATATTAAAGTGAACAGTTTCTTCAGCTCCCTCTTTACCATTTGTGTATTGGACAAGCAAATCGGTTTTGTTATCGGCTCATTTTACAACTCTCCTAGTGTTAAACCGTTGAGTTCTGACATGTTTTACTCCATTCAGCTCTGACTGGAGCACTTGTAGCTCGGCCTTGCAATGATATTTTGCAGATTCTAGTTGGTGGTGCTGGTTTGGGGCTCGGTGCTGGGGACTATTTTCAGGTGCTGTGGAATATCATTGCGCCTGCTTCAGCCATGGTTTGGCAGCAAAGTTCCTTGATTATTACGCTGGAATTCAAGTATAGTTCCTAGACTGTACCTACATGCTTTAAAACCACCTCCATCGTGCCAGTGCCGAAACACTCTAGCCCAACATGCCTGAATGACTACCGCCCTGTAGCACTCACACCAATCATCATGAAGTGCTTTGAGCGGCTGGTCCTGACACATCTGAAAGACTCTCTACCACCCACACTGGACCCACATCAGTTTGCCTACCGCGGCAACAGGAGCACAGAAGATGCAGTCTCCATAGCACTGCACTCTGTACTCACACACCTGGACAATAAAAACACTTATGCGCGAATGCTGTTTGTTGATTTTAGCTCAGCATTTAACACTGTCATACCCTCTAAGTTGCTGATCAAACTTAGAGAGCTGGATATCGACACGTCTCTCTGCAACTGGGTTATGGACTTTCTGACTAACAGACCTCAGAATGTTAGATCAGGCCACATCTGCTCCACCACCGTCACACTCAACACTGGTGTACCTCAGGGCTGTGTGCTGAGCCCCTTCCTCTACTCCCTTTTTACCATCGACTGTAGGCCCATGAACAGATCCAACACCATCATCAAATTTGCAGATGACACCACAGTGATTGGTCTAATCAGCAACAATGATGAGACTGCCTACAGGGAGGAGATACAGCATCTGGCCACTTGGTGCACCAACAATAATCTGCTCCTTAACACCACCAAGACCAAGGAGCTCATTGTGGACTTCAGGCCGTCAAGTCTGTCTCATCCTTCAAGTTCCTGGGGACCCACATCTCAAGGGACCTCTCCTGGACCACCAACATCTCCAGTCTGATCAAGAAGGCTCACCAGCGCCTATTTTTCTTAAGGCAACTTAAGAAGAACCAGCTGTCAGCAGCCATCTTGGTAAAGAGTGATTTTAGAGACAGTTTACATTGTTATGTGTATTCGGCGATGCAGCCTCTTGAGACACAGCATGTATTATGAAAAGCACATACTATAAAAGTCAGCGGTTACAGGTTTTTCCGCTTTCTTCGAAATATCTTCTTGTGTTCAACAGAAGAAACTCAAAAGTTTAAATAGAAGATTTTTCCGTTTTTTGGGGGCAAATGATTCCTTTAATGCAAAAATACTGTGGCATTAAAATGCATATATTAAAAATGAAGCAAAAAAGATACATCTAGTACACCAAAGTCTTGTCGCCTATCTAATTTTAAGGGACAACAAATAATAACTTGACTTCTAGTGGATCATTTGGTATCAGAAGTGGCTTATATGAAAGGTGAAGGCCTCTAGATTACACTTATTTTACCAAAATTAAGTATGATCATGCCTTGATTTTTAATTATTTAATTAGGACAGTAAGGTCTGACTCTGCTTAGACAAAAGTCTCGTCACTGAACAGAAATAACTCATTAATAAAGTCATCTGGAATGGTAAAGAAAGCGTTCTTGCAGGACTCCCAGAGTTCATCAAGATCCTTTGGATTCATCTTCAACGCCTCCCCCATCTAACCCCAGACAAGCTCAATAATGTTTATGTCTGGTGACTGGGCTGGCCAATCCAGGAGCGCCTTGACCTCCTTTGCTTTCAGGAGCTTTGATGTGGAGGCTGAAGTATGAGAAGGAGCGCTATCCTGCTAAGGAATCTGCCCTCTCCTGTGGTTTGTAATGTAATGGGCAGCACAAATGTCTTGATACCTCAGGCTGTTGATGTTGCCATCCACTTTGCAGGTCTCTCGCACGCCCCCATACTGAATGTAACCCCAAACCATGATTTTTCCCTAACCAGACTTGGCTGATTTCTGTTAGAATCTTTGGTCCATGAAGGTTCCAGTAGGTCTTCTGCAGTATTTGTGATGATTGATGCAGTTCAACAGATGATTCATCACATTAAATCTACCTTCTGCCACTTCTCCAAATGATCAACTAGAAGTCAAGTTATTATTAGTTGCTTTTATAACTGAGAAAGACAAGACTGTCATCAGGTAGAAGCAAAATGTATATTATTGACAGCATGACTTTTCTTCCCTGAAATACTGACACTACAGGTTTCTGCTGGTTGTGCAGATGTGCGGAGAGCAGGTGTGGCCTCTGGCGGGCTGTCATTGAGTCTTATCAAATTCCAATCAGCACTCAGTTTTGTGTGTGCGCTCATTCAAATTAGCAACTGCCTCTTCAACCTCAATTTCGATACATATTTTTAATGACAGGGAAATGATGTTTTATAATATCTTCAATGTGGCATCTGATAATACATACAGTTGAAGTCTAAATTATTAACCCTCCTGTAAATTTCTCTTTCTTTTATTAAATATTTCCTAAGTGATGTTTAACAGATTCAGGAATTTTTCTCAGTATTTCCAATAATATTTTTTTCTTCTGGAGAAAGTCTTATTTGTTTTATTTCAGCTAGAATAAAAGCAGTTCTTATTTTTTTTAAAAACATTTTAAGGTCAATATTATTAGCCCCCTTTAGCAATATTTTTAATTGACAGTCTACAGATCAAATCATCGTTATACAGCAAAAAATAATCAGTGTACATTTAACTCAATTTGAGTTTAACTTAACACTCCTTGTGTGTATATATGACTCCCTCCATTTTGGAGTTAAAATAACACTTTCTAAAGTGTGGAAGTTGTACATTACCCACAGAGTTCATTTAAACACAGTAAGAGTTTATTCTTGCATCAAACTAGAGTTTGTTTACCCTTTAAAGTGTTAATATATTAAATTTGTACATTACTCACTTTATTTAACAACAAACAAATCTAAATGGATTATGCATGTGTGTATAAGCTAATGAGTGCTTTAAATACAGTGGTTCGGACGAGAATTAATTTATTCATTCATTCATTTTCTTGTCGGCTTAGTCCCTTTATTAATCTGGGGTCGCCACAGCGGAATAAACCGCCAACTTATCCAGCATCTGTTTTACGCAGCGGATGCCCTTCCAGCCGCAACCCATCTCCGGGAAACATCCATACATTCTCATTCACACTCATACACTACGGACAATTTAGCTTACCCAATTCACCTGTACAGCATATCTTTGGACTGAGGGGGAAACCGGAGCACCAGGAGGAAACCCACACAGAAATGCCAACTGACCCAGCAGAGGCTCGAACCAGCAACCTTTTTGCTGTGAGGCGAACGTGCTACTCACTACGCCACCGTGGCGCCCTAAAAATCATTATATATATATATTTTTTTTTTCAAAAATAGTTCGACACAAATGTGTATTTCTCAGTAGCCTGATTAAAAAGACACAAATATTAGTTTTCTCTCTAATGCGACTTACCTTGAGAAATATTTACCTCAGTAAAATGTGATTTTGCTTGGTCTCCCACGAGCTCCTAGCCTCTATTTTATGACTTACTTAATAACGTTTCTATCTAGTGTAACTAAGCTCATTGTAATGCCTTTGAACTTCCGGTCACCTTGTCGTTAGCAACTGAATAACCGACACGTTAATGCTGTCTTCGCTTAAATAACAAAACTTTCCACAGGAAATCACACTTCGCTTGTTTCAGTAACGGAAAACTTTCGATATTCTGCATCAGTGGTGGAAAGAGTACTGAAAAATCATACCCAAGTAAAAGTACCATTACTTGCCCAAAAATGTAGTGCAAGTAGAGTAAAAGTATCTAGTAAATATTACTCAAAGTATGAGTAAAAAGAAGACCTTTTAAAAGTACTCAAGAGTAGTGAGTATTACACTGTAGAAAAGTTGATGCGTTTACAGAATGTTACGTTTACACATCCCTGCACAAACAACATGTGGTGTATTCTTCCTATTTTCGTTCGTCCCTTCCAACCTTTCTTCAATTATTTGTTTGATCTCTCTTTCCTTGATTTATTTGTTTGTTCCCTCCTTCATTCGTTCGTTCGTTTGTTCATATTTTTGTTCCTTCCTACATTAAGTCCTTTTGTTCATTCATTTGTTTGTACGTTCCTTCCTTCCTTAGTTCAGTCCTTCCTTGAATTCTTCCTTCATTCGTGTGGTTCTTCCTTCTTTCCTCCCTTCATTTGTTCGCTCATTCTTTCTTTCATATTTTTGTTCCTTTCTTCATTAGGTCCTTTGTTCGTTTGTTCCTTCCTTCCTTTATTCCTTCCTTAGTTTGTTCAGTCCTTCGTTGAATCCTTCATTTATTTGGTTCTCCGATCCCTCTTTCCATTCCTTGTTCGGTCCTTCCTTTTATTTGGCCCTTCCATTCTTCATTCATTCCATTTAGGGTTTGTTTAAGGCTGTTTGGTGATTTCAGTCATCATACAGTCGACATCCATAATTTTCAGTGACATGCAGTCTAGAAACAGTCTCTGGATCATTGCGTGTACAGATTTTGAACATCTTCTTGGACATTTTTTAAATGTTTCCAAAAGGTTTGCTGCATTTATAAAGCGCCCACGTCTTGAGGTTATTCAGTATGATGTGATTTACTTTCAATGTGTGATTTAATTGGACAGGAATCACAGGACTGATCTTTCTACTTTAGACAATGACCATAGACAAGACAGAAATAAAGTAGTGACTGCAGGATGAAGGAAAGTAGTGGAGTAAAAGTACCGATACTGCACTAAACATGTACTCAAGAGAAAGTAAAAGTCCACATTATTAAAACTACTCAGTAAATTACAATTCCTAAGAAAAAACTACTCATTTACAGTAGTTTGAGTATTTGTAATTAGTTACTTTACGCCACTGTTCTGCATTAAACAGCTTCTTTATAGCCTCATTCCTCCGAAAAACAAAACATTGAATATTTAAATACCAAATTAACGTACGTCATTAACATGTGATTATTACCAGATGGCGCAGCGGAGTCGCACCACGCCAACATAGCGCAGCACCGCACAACCTCCCATTGTGCTCTTTTGTCTGCATACACTCATTAAAATCACCATAACGCCTTCAATTACTGTTTTACCCCACATTTGATTAACCCCGCATAGCGGCAGCAGCCTTTATGTGGAGCGAGCACGCCTGCTTTACATTACGCCCCGCACAGCCAATCATCTTCCATCTGGCGTCTGACGTCACGAGCAGGTGTAACCAATGAGAGCGGACGGCTGAGTGCCACCGCCAAGCTTGTGTGCGGAGTTCAGTCGCACTCAGGAAGTGAGTACAGGACTGAGCAGTTTTCCTGCGCTTTCACTCTCATACATCCACAAGTTGTTTGTTTTCCTGTCTGACAGACCCGCTTAACACACTTTAAATTCAAGGTAAGGTTTAATTTAGCGCATTTACGACACAATAGAGTGCAGACGCTGAATTTGGAGAGCATCCTAATGTCTATTATGCACTAATCTTTCATATTACTGATACTGTACCATTGGTTATGTGTTTATCATAGTGGGCGATTAAAAAGCTTATAATTTACTTTTAGAGGTTAATGTTTGAGCGATTAACACTTAACAAACACAACAGCGTTGTTTATTTGTGTTATTCTAGCATTGGGCAAGCTGGAGTTATTAATCTTGAACAAGTGCAGTTTCAGCATTAATCGGTTTAATATTCGCCTATTCAGACTTTCTCCTTAATAAAACTAATTTTTAAAAAAGTATTTTTGCAAGGAATTCATATTAGCAGCCAATAAACATATAATATAGGCAGCCAATCAAATTACAGCAATGTTCATTGTCATTAAAATAGTGCTAATGTTGTTTTGAAGCTATACTTGAGTATATAAAAGATATATTTCTGTATTTCTCGGGCAATGATCATGCTTTCGATCTTATTGTTAATTTTTTTTGTATTACACTGTAAATTTTTAATACACAAAAAAAAGTTTCTAAAAACAATACCTAGATTTAATACTTTCCTTGCTGAAATTTCATTTAATATTGACTCTCTTAAGCTCATTAATAATAATAAGAATAATAAGTTTCTTAAAGCTTATGATCATCTTTTTCTTAATCATTGAGACTTTGTAATGGTTTTGTTGTTTCTTTTGTTTTTTGTGTTTCTTTTTTCTCCCCTTAATGTTTTTGTAATTGTATTTTTTCTTCAATGCAGTGATGTTATTATTCTTGTATTCAATAAAAAAAAATGAAGCTATACTTGAGTCCTGTTTCACGAAGACAACTCAAAGTTGCTTGATAAACAATATAGTGACTGTTAAATGAACGAATGTGCGAAAATAAAATCAACTTAAATAGTTTAAGCTAATAAATGTATGCTTTGTGGTTTCTATTACGATATATATATATATATTTATCTAATAAATGAAACGTAGAGTCGTTTAAAAGCGTTATATTCACAGAGAATAACATATAATGTGCACATTGCAGCCGGCTGAATGTTGAAGCGCGTGCATTGTTGATCTGTCAGGCAGCGAGAGCGCGCCGGGCGCTGCTTCGTTGGTTTTCTTCTGCAGCTTTTGCACATTTCCGCTGCTCTAGAGGACGGTCCCGACGAGATATTCGTCGACTTTTGGTGAGATGTCCCTTAGTTTCCCTTAACATCGCTTAAAATGATGGTTTTAGCAATGCTGAGGTTGTTTTTGTGTCGGGTGACTCGTAAAACTTTGGCTTTGAGGCGATAATGTCATATTAAACTTAAAGGGATAGTTCACCCACAAATGAAAAAGCCATTTACCTGTTTCCAACCTTTATACGTTTCTATCTTCCGTTGAACACAAAAAATGAGATATTTTGAAGAATGCTGTAAACCAGTAAACATTGACTTCAATGGTGTTTGTTTTTCATGCTACAGAAGTCACTGGTTTTCAGCTTCCTTCAACATATCTTCTTTAGTCTTGAACAGAAGAAACTCATAAAGGCTTGGATTCACTTGAGAGAGAGTAAATAGTGAGATTGAGGTAAATTTGGTTTTATATTGACACATTTGTTCATTTTAACGGCCCCTACATTGTTTACCATGCTATACTTTGAATATTGGGTCTGAAATTGCATGTAGGAACGACTTCAAAACAACATTAGCACTATTCAGTTGACTGAACGATGTTGTACTTTGACATTCATTAGCTTCTAATATGATTTCCCTATTTAGAATTTGCAAGAATGCTTTTCTGAAATTGTGTTATTATGGAGAAAGTCCGAATGTGCGAATATAAAACCAACTTTACCCCAAAAATAGTGAGTACGATCGCTTTAAGAGCAGATTTTACATCAGCTCATGTGAATAATGCTTATGTCAGATTGTTTTAAACTTGTTTTATATGAAATATTCCTAAACAATGATTCTCAGTGTTGCAAACCAACTCAAAAACACAGAATGTACGTTTGAGGAAATGTTATGATACATTGAAGATGTCAGTTGAGGGTACCGTGGGACATATATTGTAGTGTACATCATGGTACTGAGGGATTACCCCAACTATAGTTACAATGGTACTTGCTCTATATTCAGCCATGATCCGCACCCACAATTGTACCGATTAACCCTTTAACTGCCTGCTTTGACCATATTTTGACTGTTTTAAATAATGACTGTTAAAGTCATTGAAAGAGTGTCTGTTTTAAATAATGGTTACCACTACAGAGCATTGTTATTTACCATACATAATTCAGTTGCACTACTTCACTTCAATTTGGTTTTATTGTTTAAAAAAAGCAAGAAAATGTGTTAAATGGGAATCTGAAATATTTTATGGAATACTTCAAAAAATAAAGATGATATAGCATTCAAAAATGTTTTATTTTGATTATGTTTTTAAATAAATTAGTCTTACTTCATATTTTCATTTTTTTTTCATTGTATATGTATTAATTCAGGTACTTTTACCATAAACTGACATATTAACCATTTGGTAGAGGTTGATATTTTAGAAATTATGGGATGTGTTGAAAATAAATGCATTGAGTGTGTTGACTAGCGACATCAGGAGTTGAAGAAGTGCAATCCAAAATAGTTTTTCTTGGTGGAGCAGTTGAAGGGTTAAAATAACCATTAATAATATTGTAAGTGTCAGAATACAGTAATTGTGTCATGTCAGCGAAAAACATGGCACAATGCAATGATGATGTAATATCTTATCCGGTATACTTATGGTGGAACTTTGGTGCTTTTCTTTCTTTTTCCCCTAGAGTTTCTCTTGACTTTTCTTGTCTTTGGTTTCTTTCTCCATTCAAGGGTTTGTTTACATAATGATTATGTGTTAACAATAGATGACAAATTGATCCTCCTTCACACAGATCTCTGAAAATGACAGAAAAGGCTGTATTGCTCATTACTAGGGCCAGACGGAATCTGCGGACATTTTTTGCTATTTCTGCGGAGTGTTTTGTTAAAAATCTGCGGATTTATGCGTAATTATTTTAGGAGTATCGTAACTAAAACCTTAATATATATAATAAAAAGTAATACCTTTTTTGCTTTTACTTAATGTTTACAATGCAAATCCAATTAGATCCACTTTATTTGGTAAACAAAGCAAGTCTCTCATATAAAATGTCTACTAAAAGACAGAAAATAGTACTTTACAAACTGTATCGTAAATAAATCATGAATATTTTAATATTAGTCAATATAACGCCCACATCTAAGATGCGCAGCGCCGCCGCTTATCGCCGCCGACTCCCATTGAAAATGAATGACTTCCGGCTACTTTGACGCTCTCACCACTTTCGGGGTGAACATACAGTTATTGTCATACTTCATTTTAGTCACAGCATTTTTTTTTCATTTAGTTTTTAATTGCAGTTTTCAAATTTACATACAGATAGGGTTTTCCACAATGTATTCATAAAACAACCTAACATCAGATTTCTAAAATTGTTGAAATAAATGAAATTATGAAATACACAAAATTTCCATTAATAAATATGAAGTTTACATTAATGCTTCAAAGACCTTTTAAGAAACAAGAAAAACAATATATTCATAATTGTTTTGTATATCATCAAAAAGAAACAGATAAAATTAATTTGTTGCTTTTGAGTTACAATTCAATTATGTACTTTTTTTTTTAAACCCGTATTGTGGTTCCCAGTCTAACTTTTTCTGCCTTTTTCCCCCCTAAACTATGTACATAATAAACTGTGAAAATGGTATTTTTAGGATCTTAAATGTAAAATATATTTTCCATTTAAAAATAGGTATTGTTGTTCCAACTATCTTTCTGTTTTTTTTTTCTCATTACTAAAAATAACCCACAAAATAACAGGGTGCAACACTAAGGATTTTTTCTACTGGCCCGATTGGACCAGTGGTTCAGATTTTTACTTGCCCTGCCAAATTTTTCACTGGCCCCATATTTTAAATAATGTGTCAAAAATTATTTCTAAAATGTTAAGGAAAATGTGCAGGTGTTTTATTGCAAAACAAAACCTTGCTTAAAAATGACAGCAAAACATCACAAAACGGACATTTTCTTTTAGCCTCATAATTTGATGTTGCTCTCATGTTGTCGTCTCTTTGCTGTGTTGGTTTTTATGGAAGGTAAATCCTGCCAATTTTAAATAAATGAAACATACATTGGAAATAAAATAAAAGGGTCAAAAATTGGAAATAAAAGGGTCAATAAAAGGAAAACAGAAATTTACGTTTTAATTTGAATTTTGTCACTATTATAGCGTTAACAATAATAACAAGCTTTGTAAAAATTGTGTTTGCATTTTATTTTTCAGTTTGGCTTTTCATCTTAATTTTGGCAGTCTTGACGTGGAAATGCAGGGAAAATGAAATCTTAAATCGGCAACTTCGTTTTATTTATCAATTTGATAGGGACGATGTGTTGTCACATTGAAAATGAAATCTTAAATCGGCAACTTCATTTTAATTATCAGTTTGAAATGGACGATGTGTTGTCACACTGACACAATTTTGGCAGATATTTTGTGAACAGTGTTTTATAATGAAATTGTAAATCTGGTTTCCATTTTAATTTCCAATGTTTGTTTAATTTATTTAAAATTGGCAGGATTTACCTTCCATAATTGACAAATAGTCGCAGGCAAATTAAAATTTAGTGACAAGGCAGCACTGGCCTGATCGGGCCAGTAACGATTCTGTCTACTGTCCCAAGCATCTCTCACACTGTCCCCGGGCCATCGGGTAGTCCTTTTTGTTGAGCCCTGAAATAATATTCACATACTGTGACAATGACTATTCATTCTATAATAAATCTGCTCTTAATGGAAGAATATACTCTACCCATTTTCTCCATGTCTCATTAAACTCCTCAGTCTGTAAGCGACGGTTCGTTGTTAGCCTCTCCATCTTATTGATTTCATAAATTATGTCAAACCAGTCACTAGTTTGAGGCATTTCAGGCTGTAACCAATTTCTGGTTATAGCTTTTTTACAAGGCTAACAACAACATTTCCAGCAGTTTTTTGTCAGATTTTTCTTCTAACATAGGATTTTTTACGCCCAAATATAGAGTTGAGAAAGAAAAATTGATGGGGATATGGAATATATTTTCTAAACATTGACAAGAAACTCACAAATGCCTGTTTTTTTTTACATTTCCAGAAAATATGTGAATGATTCGCTTTAGTCACAGCATTTATACACAATCAAGGTTTTCAAAAGCATTTGCTCTAAAAGGTCTCGAAAAGGCTGTCGATCTTCACGAATGGCCTGTTTGTTTTGTTTTTACTTTGAAAACGAGACTTTCTGTTTTTGTGGTGTTTATTTGCGCTGTTTTTTGTCGAGGAAACACCTGATCCTCGTTCAAGAGGAGAAAGACATATGACGGGGCTCATTTCAGAGTGCGGTAATTGGGAAAGAAAGCTCTGGAGTGTGAGGTCATGGGGTTTTTGTTGGCTTAGTGCACTGAGATTGCAGGCCAGGCTGTGTCAGATTTGAAGCCGACATCTGTTGGTCCCGCACAAACGGTCTGGATATTTAATCCTTCCAGTGGAGTGGAGGAGGAGGGAAATGAGACCCTCTGTCCCAGAGCTCACAGCTTTTGTGACAGGTGTCCCCCCTGCTATTCGGCACCTCAAGCAACTTTTCCTGTGCATGAGTCCTTTTGTCTATTATTTCAGTACTTTATTCTACCATGCGCGTCAGCAAGTTTAGCGACCGCGCTCGCTGAATGTAAAGTTCAGATGTATTGATCTGTTGACCTATAATACTGCACTGTTGTGACGCAGATGTCACGTGAGAGGCTGCTGCGGTCTAGTCTTTGTGTGTTTGTATTTGCACATGCACAAAAGAGCGTGAAAGGACTGAGAAAACACACCACGCATCCTTTTTGGCGCCATTCCCCAGCTGTCTTGTTCACTGGTGTGTACTCCAGTGTCACTGTAACATGCCCCGTGGGACACGCTTGCATACAGTTAGCGCTCCGACCGTCTGCGTGTGTTAATAGAGCGTAGGTGTATGTGTTTGCGCATCTTGCTGTGTATGCCTAGTCCTCCTGGGAGACTAAACTTAACCTTCTCCATTTATGTTGCAACACTGCACTTTCCATTCTAGGATTCGGAGGTCTGGTTTCCAGTTTCAAAATATGGATTCGTCCACAATTAACTGCAAGCTTTTCACTCTTCGCCCCAATCCCAGTTCTATTTTATTTACACCTTCCCCTTGAAACAAAGTGTGAAGGCTTCAAATTTTACCCCCAAGAAATGGGACACCATTACAACACCCGCACACGTCATCATACAGTATGTCATCGTGAGCTCGTACTACATATTAGATCGATGATCGCGAATGCTGTAGTTATTCCAGTTGTGTGTTTTAATTATATTTATTATCATGAAATCACTAAAGGCAACAATAACATGTTATTGTAACCATATAATGTGGCGATAAGATCATAACTGTACTGTGTATTTACGCCATGGCCATATTCATCTATATGAAAACTGCATTAGCATTATAGCAGACACTGTTAAAAGCTCATTCCCATCTGCTAGACTTTTCTTACCGGGTATTCGAGTATCATCGAGATGTGAAAGTATGTTGCGGTACTGCTATACAGGAGTTATTATTATGGATTGTAGATAGCGAAATTTAGCGTTTAACTTGAACGGCATTATGAATGTATTAAAACATAAGCTTGTTTATTGTAAAACTTTGTAATAATGACGAAAATACTAATTTGTGCGTCTCCATGTTGTCGTTGTAGCTAGTGTATTCTGTAAAATCTTCGTACTCCTTGGTTTCGAGTGTGATTCTGAAAATCTCTGTTTCAAGTGCTTTCTAGCCCTTCCTCTTAGCCATACGCCTTCACACTAAAGAGAATCGGGACCCCCATACGTCTTCACGTGAACGCGCAGGGTAGAATTGTGGTTGGGCCTTATTTACTTTGAATGTGAGAATTCTCAGTTTTTGACTTAACTATCTAAGACAATATTCAGACCCCACACAACCTTTTAAAGGGATTTAGAGCCATTTAAAGGGCTGGCATTGCAATATAAAAACTTTTCTGCAATAAATATTGCGATTATGGGATAGTTTGAATAGCACTATTTGCTGGTTTTCTTTCGAGTTTAACAGTATTCAGGTACAGAAATTGAATAATCACAAATGCGAAGAACGTTTTTCTTAATTTGCTTTGTCGTTTTGCTCAAATTTTGTTTGTAATTGTTTTGTCAAATTATTTAAAAATCCTTTTGATCAAGTCAAAATGTTTTGTTTTCAACTTTTTTTAAAACTCTTGATGATGATAATAAGCCTTTGTCACAACACTGTTACATGCAGCGAAATTGGACCCCTCTGACCTTTTTTTTTTCTAGTTTTTCCTTAAAAGAAACAAAACTATCTGTCAGTAGCTATGTTTCTATGCAAACATGCAAATTGAACAAGCCTACAGAAACTTTTCTGTAGGCTTCGCTAAGCTAACTCTGTAAAAGCCAATGTTGATCTTGGGGCGAGTTACATTTAGAGATGTTGTTTATGTTGACACAGCTACATTACACATCAATTAAAGTTTAAAATATGATACTGTAGTGGACCACCCCTTTAAGAACACACTCAAATGTTAGCAGCAAATGGACATAAAAGTTTCAGTATTGATTGGTATCGAACAATGTGGCACACATTGATTTCCATAGTAATTTTTCTTCCTGCTATGGAAGTCGATGGGTACCACCAACCAGCATTTTTTTAAATACCTTCATTTGTTTTCAGCAGAAGAAAGAAACTCGTTAAGCTTTAAAACCCAAACCAGGAGAAGTAATAAATGAGGTTATTACAATTTCTTTCTTTCTTTTTTTTTTGTTTTTTGGGTGGACTATCCTTTTAAACCAGTGTTTCTCAACCACGTTCCTAGAGGACCACCAGCACTGCATGTCTCCTTTGTCTGTCACACCCATTTCAGGTGTCTCAGTCTCTGCTAATAAGCTGATGATCTCAATCTTTTGTGTTAGTGTAAAAGGAGACAGGGAAAAAGTGCAGAGCTGGTGGTCCTCCACTAACGTGGTTGAGAAACTTTGCTTTAAGCTATTAATTTAAAAAGTATAAATAGATAAATGATTAAAAATAACCTGCTTTATTTGAGAAGTTAAATTAAAACAGCAGTTTTCCTCTGCATTTTGTAAATTAAAAGGAAGGTATTATTTTAAAGGTTTACTAGTGGCCTCTAGTGGGTCCTGGCCCGTTTCACATAATTGGATTATCAGTTCACGTCAGCATGTTGCTTCTCATAATGACATTACCTGATTTATTCTAGGCCTGTTTCCACCTGGTATTACCAAGTGTTCATATACATCTCTTGTGACCCCCTGTGCTCAGATTACATCAAGACCTTTACATCTTATTTGGGTCTGCTCTTCACCACTTTAGCTGGATCAGTGTGATTCACCAACAAAGCCCTGTTGCATGGCTTGTGAATGCACAGTATTAGGGCTGCACTACTTGTCACAAAATGATTGTTATTGCGACAACAGTATATGCAGTATACAGCGCTCAGCATGAGTGTAGCCCATTTGGAAAATGAATATTTTTATCCATTTCACAGTGAATATCGGCGTATTTTGGTGCATTTAAACTAAGCAGATTTATTACACAGATATTTATTTATTTAAATTATATTTTAGTCACCGAGAATCTTTAGTAATTGAAAGATAATACAATTAAATTTAAGCATAATATTGCAGAAAGGAATGACAATCTAGAATATTTCTGCTAAATTTTATTTTATTTTTTACATAGTTTCAATTTTCCCCCTTTTTTTTTTTGTATTTAATATTTTTCTATAACATAAATTTGGGTGTGCTAGTTTTTAGACCGTTATCAGTTATTTTGCTAGATGAGCTCCAGATTTGGCTTCAGTACTGACTAATCTAATGGATATGGACAAATATAATATTGTATAGCTTCCTATTAAAAATATGAATTTAAAAGAGAGATTTGTGAGTGGTGTACGTGTATATGCTGAGCGCAATCAGACACGAGTGATTAAATTAAATTTATTTATGTTTATCCAGGGACTGTGTAAACAGTACATTCACATTTAAAAACTCTGTATGTACCCGCACCGATTTAAGACACCAAGGGGAAAATGTTGGAATGTGGATCCTCAAAATCCAACAAGAACAGAAAAGCAGCACAAAACACATACCCCCACTAGTACTAGGCTCATCTTTTAAGTACTATCATGATAGCAAAAATGATCATATGACACCTAATATATTTGTTTTGGGTGGAAAATATCTGTATCGACTTCCAGCAGAACAACTTCTGGTGTGAATGAGCAAGAAATTTCCTTTTGTTATTCACGAAAACACTCAATATGTTCCTGACAGTATGTTAGCAGTTAAATGAACAGTCTGTGTTTGTTAGAAGGAGACACCAATTAGAACTTCCTGCATTTCCTGTTGTAGGAATCTTGGGCGTCTGAAATATGCACTGTTGGAAGTTTAAAAAATTGGCAAGATGGATAAAGATGTGCTGTAATTGAACAAGGCAGATGTTTAAAATACAACGTGTTGACCCATTTTGTTGCATTTTGACCGGTAATTGGTATTCCATAAGTGTATGTGCAAAAATGCGAAGTTAAATTTAGTTGTAGGAAACTGTAAAGTCTAGAAGGGATACAGCTGCAGATATAGCATAATTATAGCATTATTTTTGTGACACTCTAAACAATAATGCATATATGTACCTTATTTTGAGAGTAGGGGTAGATCAGAGATGCCCAAACTAGGGCCCGCGGGCCAAAGTTGGCCCTTGGTAACCTTTTGATTTGGCCCACCATCCCATCTGAGAAAAGGTTATGTAACCTTTTTAAATAATTTTTTATTGTTAAGCTACAAAAAAGTTATCTGAAATTTAAATGTTTCAATTTAAATGGTTTAAATAATCAAATTTAGTTTAAAATGTACATTCTGTCACCTAATGGATAGAAAGACACTTTGGTGAGTGAATCAAGGCAAGGACTAGTGTATTTGCACCGAACAGCACTGTTATAAAGTTATACTGCATTAGTTAATCCGATTCAAAGTAATGCTTTTTATCTATAAATATTTTAAAATGAATTTGAAAACTACACATGGCAACTATAAAGTAATATAGTTTGATATATTTATTTTCGGCCCACGGCTCTCAATGATATTTGGATTTTGACCCTTCATCCGAAAAAGTTTGGGCATCCCTGGGGTAGATTAATTAATAAAATACAATTTCATGGGTAATTCAATAAATAATACGAACAATACTTGGTATAATTACTGTTTAGCCTTACTGTGATGGTTGGGTGTAGGGGTAGACATTAATAAAATACAATTTAGTGGGTAATTTAATAATTAATATGAATAAAAATGATATAATTACTGTTTTAACTTTACTGTGAT
>CAIGQQ010004261.1:2024889-2079106 GCA_903798035.1 Danio albolineatus
ATAATTACTGTTTTAACTTTACTGTGATGGTTGGGCGTAGGGGTAGACATTAATAAAATACAATTTAATGGGTAATTTAATAAATAATATGAATAAAAATGAAAAATTACTGTTTTAACTTTACTGTGATGGTTGGGCATAAGGGTAGATGTTAATAAAATACAATTTAATGGGTAATTTCATACATAATATGAATGATACTTGGTATAATTACTGTTTAACTTTACTGTGATGGTTGGGTGTAGGGGTAGACGTTAATAAAATATGATTTAATATGTAATTTCATAAATAATATGAATAAAAATGGTATAATTACTGTTTTAACTTTACTGTGATGGTTGGGTGTAGGGGTAGACATTAATAAAATACAATTTAATGGGTAATTTCATAAATAATATGAATAATACTTGGTAAAATTACTGTTTTAACTTTACTGTGATGGTTGGGTGTAGGGATAGACATTAATAAAATACAATTTAATGGGTAATTCAAGAAATAATATGAACAAAAATGGTAAAATTACTGTTTTAACTTTACTGTGATGGTTGGGCATAAGGGTAGACGTTAATAAAATACAATTTAATGGGTAATTTCATACATAATATGAATAAAAATGATATAATTACTGTTTTAACTTTACTGTGATGGTTGGGCGTAGGGGTAGAGGTTAATGAAACACAATTTAATGGGTAATTTAATAAATAATATGAATAATAAGTTATTTTTTTAAGATTTCGCTGGTAATGTCTTAAGTAAATAATTATTAAAGCCTATTTAATATTATTTATGGACAATAATTGAGACATAAAATTAGATAGTAAAATATAATCGACAATGAAAATGTAAATGAAAACGTAAATGAAAAAGCTTATTTAGTAGCTCACTTTAAAACAACAAACACTGTACATCTCTCTATTTTAAGGCTAAAATACTGCTTTATATATTCAATTATTTAGGCCTATTTGTATGTATGTTTGTACTTTCATTTTAGTTGTTTATTTTAGTGGTCTTTTTATTTCTTTAATTTTACTTTTTCCAAAATGAATCTTCATTTCATTTAACGCATTAATAATAAAGCTGTTAACAAGTTTTTAATGATTAATGAAGCAATTGTAATGTTTTGTCCTATTATTTCATCTTCATTCATAAGTAGCAGGGTATTTACAGCTACTGTATATTTCTGTCCGTTCGCAACCCGTCCCTTTGTGCCCCCTGGTGGCGAAGTCACAAACTTCGGTCATACCTAAAAACACGTTCTTACGCGGTGGTGGTAGAAGGCGTGGCGGTAATGGCCATAGTTAAGTAGCACCTTCTGTATGCGCATGTTTTCTTATCGAATAAAAATCCTCAGTTATGTGCATATGTTTTGTTTTGCACATATCTAAAATTTGCATAATAATGTGGATGGAAAACTAGCTACAGTTTGTTAAACAGCAGTGTGTGAAACTGAACTCAGCAGAGATGTAGTTGCAATTTGTTTATCCTCAAAAACAGGCCGTTTGACCAGGTGTCGCGAGGACTAACCTGTGCAGCTCCTCTGGGGGTGAATCTAGCAGCATGTTTGTATGTGCTTCCTCTTTTCACTGACCTTACATGACAGCATGAGTCGGGCTGTTAGTATTTCAGACATGCACACACACAAACGCTCCCTCAGAAGACCAAATGTCACCCTCCTCCTCCTCTTGTCTTCAGTGAAGCCCACGCCAATCAGTCGGGCTATACTAGCAGAGGCCTCCCGGAGAGAGCAGCTTCTTACAGCTTTGACAGAAGGACTGACGGGGGGGGAGTTGCTGCTACTCCTTAAAGCCACAGATCTGCAGCGTCAAACTTATTTTATGCTTAGGAGGACGTTAATATCATCTCGCTTAGCTGCCGCTCACCTCTCTCAGTCCCTGTCCCACAGTCAATGGTGGATGACCTCTCGCTGTTGCCATGGAGACGGGCTGAGCCGCACTAGTGACAGATGGAGGGGGTTTCAGAAAGACGAGGGAGTGGTTTGGTCTTGGAGGATGCAAAAAAACCCTATTAGACCATAGGAAAGTCCTGTAAAGTGCTGCTTGGGACAGGGAATTACAGCTTATCAACTTGTAGATCTCATAACCAAGTTCGCTTCAGTGATGAACTAGTACTAATGAGGGAATATGCACATGGATTTTAATTTTCAGATAGCCCAAGCACTTCCTGTCGCACCATTACAAAATCAGCATGTTTAAAGAGGTGGTCTATAGCAGTGGTTCTCAACTGGTTTGGCCACGGGACCCACATTTTTACATGGTCATCAAGCCGCGACCCAATTTTTTAGGAGCTGTAATATAATTTTAGGAATTATAATTAATTTGTATTTATTTGTTATCATACACAAGTAGTGACAGAAAAATCATGAGGAAATCAGCAAGACTTACAAATAAACAATATTTTATTGCTGACGTTTAACAAAATGTGTTAAATTATAGAAATATTACAAAGTAAAAACGACAAATACTGTAAACAGTGGTTAGGATAAGGAAAGGTTGTTACCATAAACAAACTGAACTGTTAATAAAGCATGAACACTGATCCTGTTGAACAGAACAAACCAGCAAATTGTAAAATTATTAAAATATTCAGAACCATTTTTACATCTAATATGACAGCAATTATAAACATGTGTTTCACTTAACAGTAATTTGGGAAGATAATGAGATAACTGAGGATGTGCTTTACTGATGTGATAAGAGTTTCAAAGTCAGGGGTGATGGTAGACAGTGTTAACCGAAGATCGTGCTCTATGTACAACCTGTTCCTTTGCTTTGACTCAAGCTGCACCAAGGAAGAGAAGCCACTTTCACACAGATACGTAGTTCTGAATGGGATGGGTTTGATCGTGCTCTCAGATCGCAAAAACTGGGAGAGGCTTACTTCACTGAATTTCTTTTTCAGCGTCTTATCACGACAGTTCCACAAGCTGACTCTCTGTGTTGCTCAGCAAAGTGACGCTTTCCACGTCGATTCCAAAGGGAACGGTTGTCGTGCGCGCGTTTCAAAATAAAAGTCCGGTATACGCAAAACAAGTTAATTAAACTTTTGTTGTTGTTTTTTTGACCACACACTCCGCGACCCACTGAAAATGTTCCTGCGACCCACTTTTGAGTCGCGACCCACCAGTTGAGAAACACTGGTCTAGAGTGTATTTTTAAGGCTTGGTTGTGTTTAAAAGATGCAAAGCAATGTGTGCTCATGATTCACTTGTAGAAAATCACGTTATTTGTTCCTCTATCTTACTTTGATTATATAAAGCTACTCCGCTAACATGAAAACGACAGTCATGTTTCCTAGTTCCTCTGAAAGTCCGCCCTCAAGAGGCTCTGATTGGTCAGCTAACATAATGTGCAGTGATTCGCTGACCAGGAAAAGTGTCATTCCCCTAATAGCATGCTCCCTGTCTCTGCTGTGTAAACACTGTCAGTCAGAGTAGCTGTTAGCGATATCAGCTTGAGTCTGAGGCTCCGTTTACACTAGTGCGTTTTAGTTTTAAAATGGCGTTTTAGCTTTAAAACGATCCGCGTCCACACTAGCGTTTCACCCAGCGTCTCCGTCCACACTACGCCACCAGAAACGTATATCACGTGACCATTCGCGCACTCTGAGCATGCGCGTTCAAGTATAAACAGGAAGCATGTGTCTCGCTCGGCATTTGGTTATTGTTAGTCAGCAAACGCTGGTTGAACGATGAACGCGATGGCAAAGAAAGCAAGAGAGATCTTTTTGTGGACAGACGACGAGGTCGAGTTGTTACTTAAAGTAACAAATGAATATAAAACATCCATGGCTATCGAAAATACAGTGTTTACAGTGAAGGCTGGTCTGCTGTCTTCCTGGCGTTATAGTCATGTGCGCTTGACAAATAAGGGAAGGATACGCAATGACCCAAAAGCCCCAATCACGTAGCGAATCTCAGCAGCCACGCCTCCGTTTTCAAAGGTCTCCGTTTTCCCCCATCCACACTGAGACGGAGCAGCAGCGTTTTAGAATGAAAACAGCCTCTTCAGCGTTTCCAAAACGCTCCGATTTCGCGGCTCGAAAACTCCGGCGTAGTATGGACGGATGGCGTAACCGTAGCAAAACGTATGCATTTTAAAACGAAAACACACTAGTGTAAACGGGGCCCCAAAATCAGACACAAAATGACACAGAGGGCGCTGCTGAACCTCACGCCTGCTCTCTAAAATAAAATCTGACAAGTGTCTTTCACATATATTCAGAATAAGCTTGTGCATAAGTAATGTGAAACGTTCTCATACCTTTTGTGAGTTTGCTATTTGAGATGTAGAACGCGCGGAAAGCGGTCGCATAGAGAGACACTAAACACGTTGGTGAAGATTGTGGCTGTTTATAGCAGTTTGACTGATAAATATGAATTTGTAGCTAAATTGTTAGCAGTGCCAAACAGCATTTGCCATTGTTTATGTCCTCGTTACCACATACCGTTAACGCTGGAAACTGTGCATGTAATAGATCAATTTTAACAAATAAGTCTCTGACCAGTTGACCGGCTCACAATCCACGGCTTCTTCTATTGTGGTTGAAGCTGCTCCTTTGAGGAGTTTTTAGCTGTTAGACAGTTGAAACGGGCCATAAAAGCGTACCAAATCGTACCATACCGTACCATACTGTACCATACCGTACCGTATTGTACCACTCAGTAGAAACAGGCCATAAGGTTTTAGTAAATTAACTTGTCTGAATTTTGTATGAATTTTTGTTTGATCTCCTTTTGGGGTTGGACTTTCTAATGGCCCATTTCCACTGAGTGGTACGGTTCGGTTCGGTTCGGTGTGCTAATAGTGTGCGCATAATTATTGAAGTGCTTCTGACATCTGATTCTTTCAGAAACGGACAAACACAAGAGTGAAGCCCTGAAAAAACATGCATGTTTTTGCATGTTCTCCCCGTGGTTGCGTGGGTTTCCTCCGGGTGCTCCGGTTTCCCCCACAAGTCCAAAGACATGCACTATAGGTGAATTGGGTTGGCTAAAATTGTCCTTAGTGTATGAGTGTGAATGTTTCCCAGGGATGGGTTGCAGCTGAAAGGGCATCCACTGCGAGAAACGGATGCTGGATAAGTTGGTAGTTCATTCCGCTGTGGCGACCCCGGATTAATAAAGGGACTAAGCCGAAAAGAAAAATAATGAATGAATGAATGATTCTTTCAGCAACCTAAAACATGAACATCTCTTTATGGTAATGCTTAAGGGGAACGTAATATTGGACGCTCTTTTGGGAAAGTATATGTTTGAATTTTAAAAATATTCGATATAGTAAATCATAAGAAAAAAACATTTATACAGTATATCTTTATATACTATAATATAATATATTTTATTATATAATTTTTTACAAACCCAAACCTAGGTTTATGCTTTGTTCACACTTTGTTTGGATAGCACGTTTTATCTAGACACCCAGAGAAGCCCTGGTTTGGAATGAAACCTAAAGTACAGCAGAACAGTTTTTTGCTCTACTTCATGAAGCACATATTTGAATCGAAGACCCCCCGCCTCCCTAAACTAGCATAAAAAAACTATCAAAGCTGGCCTTTCTTCAGCCCTGCAGTATTGTGTCAATCTCCGAATGGGGAAGAATCATATCTTCCAGGTCAGCGCTCTTCAGTCTATCGATGATAGAGATTGAGAGAAGGGAGAGAGGACAGTGACGAGCAGAGAGAGGAGGATGAAAGATGGACGGGGAGTGAATGAGAGGTCAGGCTGACAGACAGCTTGGGGATTTATGGCAGGCCAACTGAGATGCGAGAGTATGACAATGGAGAGAAGTAGGGGAGGGTTGAGACTGTCTTAAAGGGCCTGTGAAATTAAAATACGGTTTTGTAGATGTCGGTTTTGTTAAGGGATTTTTGTTAGCTAGCATGCTCCAAAACTGACAGAATTTGCATTTGGAAAATATAAAACTGATAAAAACATCTAAAGCTTGAAGTTTGTCACTTGACGTCGAAACAATGAACAAATATTAAAAGGCTTTGCTTGAGATGTAATGTGTCCTGCACTCTCAGAAATAAAGGTACGCGAGCTGTCACTGGGGTGGTACCTTTTCGAAAGGTACACATTTGTACTTAAAGGGTCCATATTGGTACCTCAAAAGTATATATTAGTACCTAAAAATTTTAAGAGGAACACTTTTGTACTTTTTAGGCACTAATATGTACCCTTTAGGTATTAATATGTACCCTTTAGGTATTAATATGAACCCTTTAGGTACAAATGTGTACACTTCATCCGTCAATCATTTCATCCCCGGTTACGTCACTATGACATCACGTCCAATAGGCAAAGACCTCCCGATATAAAAGCGCGCGCCAGACCCTAGCCCAGCCCTCGGGTACCTTTATTTCCGAGAGTGTACACGCTAGGGGTGTCAAATTTGTCTCTTCGGTGCACTGCGATGCAGACACGGACAATTCGGTATCGGTTCAGTAATAGATCATAACCGGTTATTATGTACTGACGTCATTTATCTCATTCGCGCTATGTCTCCGTAGCTTTGAGTATTTACAACGCTCCAACTACTTAAAAACTCTGAAACTGTGCACAATTTCACAGCGTGTGTGTTTGCTGGACTTTCACTTACAGCAGAAGCCCTTATTTCACTGCCATTTGAGAAAATGAAAGCACTCCTTTTTCTCTCTCTCTCTGGCCCATTTGACCTGCTGGTGTGACTTTTCCTCTCCTCTCCGCGGTTACAGCGATACTTCTGGATACAGACACAAGTGCGTGTCTGCAGAGTTTTCTCCTCCACGTCTATCATGGATCAGCTGTGATCGCCGCTGCCGTTTATCAGTGTTTATCATCATTGAACAGCGCCAGAGCGTTAGAGCCAATCGCAGCCCTTCCTGTTGAGCGCATGACCAATCATAGGGGTGTAAGAACGAAATCACTAGACAAGGCTCAGAAAGCCAGCGGGATATTTCGAAACTTTAATGGCTTCTCGAAACTTTAATGGCTTCTCACTCAGGGCTGTCTATGCTAATGAGGGAGATATTGTCAGTAATGGGCGGGGCTTTTCCACTCTGACATTTACAAAGGGAGAATGCCTATCAAAGTGTTTCTACACACTGTTTTTATCAAATGTGATTATAATTGCTAAGTCTTTACCATTAGAAGCTGGCTATATTGCCATACAAGTGTGTTTAAACAATTTATTAAAGTTATTTTTGCATAATAGGTCCCCTTAAACCTAAAGAATGTTGATTAGTGGGAATTTTTCAGTCCTAATGTAATGAATATCCTTGAGTTAATTATTTGTAGTGTGGTGTGTTGTGTGTGCGCTATGTGTGGGTTTTATAATTCTGCATTTTGCTTTCACACACTGAACTCTGAATGGCTCACCGCTGCAGAGGAATGGTGCATATGCATGTTTACTTTTAAAATGCCAACCCCGTCTGCTGAGTGTTCTCATGCTCTGAGCGCATCACACTGCCCTGCTCATAACCGTTGTGCTGCTGTGTGTTCGAGCATGTGCAAACCACAACATGACTGTGCTGAAATCAGCACAATGCAAGAAGTTCCATTTACATATGACTAGACTCTTCTCACTGATCGTCGGAGTTGACACTCAATTAAGTCATTGAATCATTAAAACTTTTAAAAGATCAAACTATTATCATGCAGTTGTCATTATAAACGTCTAATTGCTGGTTTGGGGGAATTGTGGGGTGCTTTCATATTTGGTTATCTCACAATTGTAGTATTGTAAAAGCTGAGGGCGACTTGGAATATTAAGCAAGTAAGTACATTTTATAAAGCACATTTAACTTCAGTTGACACGGTGGCGCAGTAGGTAGTGCTGTCGCCTCACAGCAAGAAGGTCGCTGGTTCGAGCCTCGGCTGGGTCAGTTGGCATTTCTGTGTGGAGTTTGCATGTTCTCCCCGTGTTCATGTGGGTTTCCTCCAGGTGCTCCGGTTTCCCCCACAAGTCCAAAGACATGCGCTATGGGTGAATTGGGTAGGCTAAATTGTCCATAGTGCATGTGTGTGAATGAGTGTGCATGGATGTTTCCCAGTGATGGGCTGCAGCTGGAAGGGCATCCACTGCGTAAAACATGCTGGATAAGTTGGTGGTTTATTCCGGTGTGGCGACCCCAGATTACTAAAGGGACTAAGCCGAAAAGAAAATGAATGAATGAATTAATTCGGATGTACAACTCTGCTCGCATATTGTTTTTAGCGTATTATGTAAGGGATAATCAACGGTTTGCCGTGTGTTAAAGGATTTTAATGCACGACGTGGAGGCTAAGGACTAAGGCTAAGGTGGTCGCCTCCGCAAAGTGCATTAAAATCCTTTAACGCACGGCAAACCGTTGATTATCCCGCTTATTCCATGGTCATTTGCCAAGGTAGGCATAAGTTTAAAATAGTTTTGCTGTTTGCAGCTCAATATTTGTCCGAATTTTTGTCCGTTTTTACATGATCGATTTTCTAGTCCCTCCACTGAATCAGCTGTGACAGGCTGACAGGCAGGCAGACAGAGAGAGGGAGAAAGAGAGCATGTGCTCTTTATATCTGCTAATATAAGATTAGTCCGATAACAGGTGGACAAATAACACATTCTCAGACACACGTTTCTTCTGTCTACTTTCTACCGCTTCTCTGACGAGGGAGGATCTGTATATTGGCTTTGTCTTGACAAAAAAGTGTATTCTAGAGTCTTTGAAGCAGCCAAAATCTCTGCTGTTAAATATAGGTAAAGTTTGCATAATGAAAGAACATATCAGGACAGGTAGGAGAACATTCTGCTTTATTTATCTTCTTTTAAAACAAAAGCAATCAGCCAAACACGCAGGATCAGTGCAATATTACATTATTTACGCTCATAGATTAATTATGAAACTTACTTGCGAAAACACCTGAGAATAAATTATAGGTTCAAATGTCCCGAGACTGACCGTTAGATACACCAAAAGATTAATTACATATCCCGATTTAACAACTGAGATGCAAGAGATTAGATCCAGCCGCAGGTCTTGGATGGTCTGGCCGACATTAAGCTTCCCTCGGGGGGAGCCGTTCGCGGAGCTGCCGCTGACCACCTGGAGCTTCCAACATTTTTAAAAACACGCTATCCATGCACACAAACTGCCGATTTGACTTTAAAATAACTATATTCTCGCTTGAAAAACTCTTAATACTTGATTTTGTTGGATAATTTATGAGTATTTTCCTAATTTTGCGGATTTCCCGTCCGCCATTAACAGCCCTCATCGGTTTCAAGCGCAGCACATGCGAGTTGCTATAGTAACTGTAAACGTTTGGGAGAAGCGCATTTATTTCGAACTGTGATTAAAACTGACTGGAACTACCTGTGCGTTTCAACGAAATATACCAAACCCACCAGCCAATCAGAATCAAGAATTTCAACAGTCCATGGAATAAATATTATGGAAATATGCAATTTCTGAAGCAGCAATAGTTTAGATTAGAAGTCTTCAAACCTGATTTCAGGAACCCACTGTTCTGCAAAGTTTATTTCCAACCTGCTTCAGCACACCTGCAACTTGATTGGTTGCTTCAGGTGTGTTGTGTTAGGGTTAGAGCTGAACTCTCCTGGATAATGGGTCGTTGAAGACCTCTGATGTGTTTACCTGTTTGCACTAGGCAAACATTTAAGAAAATCAACCGCTCTTGTTCAGAGTAAAAAAGCCACTTGATTTGAGACCACAATCTGCAGCTAAGTTTAGGTTAGGCCAGGAATTTGATCAGTCCTTCAACTCAAGTATGAGTATTACAAACAGTGATGCTTTCCTTAGCAAGAACCACTAATTGGACGAACGAGCCTTTGTTGGTTTCAGTAAACGGAGGTCAGTAAAGCCCATTGAGAAAAGTCCTCAAAAAGTTGCCTGTGATCTCAAGAGGCTCTTTAAAGGACTGTCCTGCAAACGGGTAACAAAGGCAGCCAACAGACTTGATTTACAGTGCATGAATGAAATGTGTCGGCTGTACTGCCCCGCTATTCTCTTACTCAGCAACAAGTTGTCTCTTTAGTGTCATGTCACCGGAGCAATGTGTCGAGCCACGGTGACCCAAGTTCCCTTACATTTACTGGGTGGCCTCCCCCTCACCCTGCAAGAGAGAACTAGAGATTGGGGGGTGGGCGAATGACACAGAAAAAGGAAAGAGAAAATAGGAGAAGAGACCTCCAGCCACTTTGAAGCTTCTCTCTGGTTCCTGTGTCGGGCTGCTCCCTCGTGGGACAAAAGGCCTTTATGTGTGGCTCAGGCAGGGGGCTGCTGGGGGGTATTGTGGGACCGGGGCGGTGGGCGGCAGGGCTAGATCCCCCCCGTCTATTGATCTTCTGGGTCCATTCTGCCTCACCCCCTCCACCACAGCCAGGCTTACCAGCTGTCTGCTTCGAAAACCCTAGCCACAAAGACACACACCGATCAGATGGTCTCAGGCATTAGCATACTTATTGGACCAGAGACTTAAAGGACCTTCACGCTGGAGATCATATTTATTGTTGTGCGCAAGTATGAACGGAACCGTGCTTTGAATAAAGGTGACCACCGAGCGCTTGTGAGGCATGACGACCAAAACCGTCTCAGCAGATGACCTATAACTTGCGGTTTGACCTTTATGCGCCTGCATAGGACGATTTACTTTTTTACTCTCTTAAACTCTGCGGACCCGGTACCGGGTCCTATGACGTCATCAGTTTCACTTTCATTTTTAAAGGTC
Source organism: Danio albolineatus (assembly GCA_903798035.1). NCBI lineage: Eukaryota > Metazoa > Chordata > Actinopteri > Cypriniformes > Danionidae > Danio > Danio albolineatus. The sequence goes on from CAIGQQ010004261.1 coordinate 2,035,614, forward strand.
CATGGTTCCGCAAGTCCCCTATAAGTGGTTCCGTTTGAAAGCGTAGAAGCTATATTTTATGCACATATGCATCACTTAGGTTTTTATTTTACTGTACAGAAGTTATTAATATTTAATTACACAACAAAATACTGGATACCTGAGCTGTCATTTTCATATTTTTATATGCTTCATATATGACACACATGTACAAGTCATAGCTCAAATAAAAGCTCTTGCCCGTCCTCGTACGATTCTAGCATTCCTTTATGTGAATTATATTCTATTTATATTCTATTTCATATTATATTTATGATCAATAAGCAGCCCCAGATCGCACAGAAAGCCACAAATGCTACATCATCTCTTACCTTATGCTGAGTGCTTCAAAACAGGCCATTTCTCCGCAGTTTTTGAGGTGATGTGCATAAGTATTCCTTTTATATGTGTAACGTGGTCAAAAAACAGTGAATTAAGTGTGATCAAACCAAAGATCGTGAAAATATGAAAACAATAGTCTATCCGCATGCCATATTTTCCCAGTACTCAGTTTTCAGAATTACAATAACCTTTGCATACTCTATGGTAGAGACAAAATTCTTTTTCCTAGTGTTTGCTGCTATCTGCTGGTTTCAAGCAGAACTGTCTGGAGTTGTCTTATTCTCTTATGGGATTATCTACACATTTTCAAAAAAGCATTTTAGAACAAAAAATAAAAAAGCGCCCAATGTTGAAGTGGTTCATCATAAAACAGAAAACATAACAAATATAATTTATTACTTTCAGCAGTTTCTTTTGTAAATTCAAATGGTTTTCTGTCCAATAACACTGGAATTTGTCATTTATACCACTGCATTTGGATATGGAAGACTTTCCAAGTTTGGTTGGTGGAAATTACATACAAAATGGTATAGCACCATCAGTTGGAATACAATAACTTTTGCATAGATTATGATAGAGGCATTTTTCTTTTTTCTTATGGTTACTGACATGTGCATGAACCACCAAAATTAATTACAGAAACCTAGACCACACAGAACCTAAAAGGTACTCTTTTAAATTTGAGTTTATAAAGAAAAAATACAGAAAGCGCCTCTTTTTTTTAAGTGTTTTTGATAACACAGACAACATGTACAATTATTTTAATCACTTTCAACAGTGTTTTATAAAAATTTAAAAGCTTTTCTTTAAAATGATACCACATTTTTGCATTTACTCCTCTGCATGTGGATTTAGGAAGCTTTTAAAATTAGGTAGACAAAATCCAGGCGGAAATCCCAAAATAGAGTTTAAGAGGTTAACCAATGTTTACGTAAACATTCATCACAGTTATGCAAGTCATATATTATGCAATCTCTATATAGGGTCAAAATCAGCAACTGGTCGTGGAAGAGATTTACTTTGGCAACTGCACTGCTTTCATCTACAGATTTATGAACGCTCTGAAGTGTGTCAAGTACTCTGTGGTGTGTATAAAAGCTTGTATCATGCTTTCTAGTAGATTGCCAATATTTTGCAGTACTTCTCCTACTGCTGTTGTTGAAACGACTGAGAAGAGATGCTTCATTTATTCATGCTCCATTTGTTCCAAACCAGTTGTAGTTTTCTGCTGAACACAAAGGAATATCATTTGAACAATGCTGGAAACTTGTTACCACTGACTTCTATAGTATTTCTCTTTCCTACTATGGGTGTCAATGGTAACAGGTGTCATCTTTTGTGTTCAACTGAACAAAAGAAATTCAAACTGGTTTGCAACAAGTCAAGGTTGAGTAAATGATGGCAGAATGTACATATTTTGGGAACAATCTCTTTAATTTGATTACTTTAGCAACTGCACTGAAAAAAAATGTCTGCAAAACTGTTGCAAACTGTTTATTGTGTTGAATTTAAACAAACAAATTTAATTTAATAATGTTCAACTTAATTTGTTTGTTTAAATTCCCCCCAAATAAATTGTTTACAGCCACTTAACGTAATTTTTTTTTTGTAAATCTAAGGAATCAGCTATGAATAATTTTTTTCAGTGTGTACAAGGTCAGTCCAGTACAGTTTGGTACTACATTTTGAAGTGAGCACTCCGTAAAGAGTATCGGAGATTTCTGTGCTAACGTGTTTCGATTGATGATAAGCATCAGAAGTCAAAAGCAGTATGTTCAGCTTGAGTTCTGCATGCTTGCAAATTGATCATTTATATCGATGCATAAACAAGATGTAAATAAAACAGAGATCAGTCATGCAATATAGACAGGTTTTCAGTGCCAACCTCATTTCACTAAGTACGACATGTTCCTGGATTAACATCTATGTTGATCCTGCAACATCATTCCAACCAGCCAATCAGAATTAAGGGATATGTTTACTGAAGACATCCATAAGCCTACATATTTAATTTAGTTTGTTAGCACGTAAAGCAAAAAGACTTGTTTCAAAACTACAAATAAATAAAACAAATAAATAAATAAACAAATAAATAAACAATAATACCGAAGTGTGGTCAAAAAACTGAGTAATGTCAAACACACGTCCTATTCTTTTGCCGCATATGGTGATATACACGTCTCCAAAACCTGACAGGTGGACAAATCTAAACTTGTTTTTCTTAAAACAAATATAAAAATGCATCTAATAAATAATACTGCTAATAATAATAACATTATACAAATGTAAACTGCCATGAATAAATTGAAAAAAAACTCCCCGAGATGAAGGCACGGAGGCAGTGGTTTTTATATTTATGTAGAAAATAATATTTTTGTAAAATTTTAAGTCTTTCATTTGTTTCAAATGTAAAGAAATGTGTGTATTGCTGCACATCCTGTGTGTATTATACAATGTGTAAGCGTTTAGACCTGCATAGGCGCATAACTAACACGCTCTGCGCTGGACTTTAGGCCAGCTTTCCCAGTGGCGCAGTCTATTTCAGTTTCTCAAAATAGCAACATGCCAATAATGCACCTTAAAACACCTCCTTTTTAGACTGGAACGCTTATGAATCCACAAAGTGGTGCAAATGGATTTGCTATTTAAACAACGTGGTGGAAAACGTGAAAATTACAGTTGCGCTGGTCTGAAAATAGCAACAAATCACACCATACAAGTCTTGTGCCTTGCAGGGTATATGATAGGGCCCTGTAGCTTAAATTATACAGATTTGTAAAACACAAGTGAATAAAATAAACTTTTCATTTTTATTCACAGTTAAACATTCCAGAGGCGTTGCCTTGACAGCACAGTAGTTGCAATTGCAAGCAGCAGGAACAAGTATACTAGATAGAAATGCCTGTGGGGCACAGCATGGCATTTTTCCTCTCAAATTATTTTAACATTTTTCTCTTTTGACCAAAAATTGAAAATGTCTGATAATTTTTGGTGGCCCAAAATTCGGTGCATCCCTAACACTTATGACTAGGGCCACATGGAATCTGCGCGTGCAGATTTCCGCAGATTTTTAGCCCATCATTGATTTAGTTTATTTACTGGTGTAAATGTGTGTAAATTTAGATTTATTAAGTTTTTTTAATTAATTTCAGTAATATTATTGACTAATATGAAAATATTCATATAATTTATTTACAATACAGTTTGTAAAGTACAATTTTCTGTCTTTTAGGTTTCATATGAAAGACTTGCTTTGTTTACCAAATAAAGTGGATCTAATTAAATTCGCATTGTAAACATTAAATAAAAGTTAAAAAGGTATTACTTTTATTTCATATATATATTTTTTGTTATAATACTCCTAAAATCATTCCGCATAAATCCGCAGATTTTTAACTAAATACTCCACAGAAATAGCAAAAAATGCCCACAGATTCCGTCTGGCCCTGCTTATGACTTTCCAACTCGTAAGTTCTCTGAAGTTGAATGTTCCATTTGTGAACACAAACAATCAGTTTTTTTGTGTTGATGCTGTCTGAAATATCTGGATGTAGTTCATTGCATCACAACAGTGTAGTGCACTACTATAGCCATATCTTCTATGGCAAGACTGGCAAGTAGTTTGAAATTTCCTCAGCTAGTTAGGAAAGTTATACCATCGACATATGTATAGCCAGCTGTCCAAGTAATGACACATCCAGTTTAATAGTATTTAATGGAGCCCCATGAGGCCTGAGGTGTGCCCCTGTGTGAATAAGCGGCACACACTCAAACACACATGATGCTTGTGTAGTTTTCATTGTCTCCTGTCTCACTATATGAGATGGACAGTCCACAGGAGTTCACTTCCTCAATATTTAAACATTTCATATAATAAAACTGTCAACATCAACATGCACAAACATCTGAAAGTGTTCATAAGATAGTGAGTTTAATTTATTAACTGAAGGTTTTCCATTTTCTTCTTTGATTTGTTGACCCTCAAAAATTGACCTGACGTGATTTCTGATAAATAAATCGGTCAACATTTTCATTATAAATATTTTCTTATTGTTAATTATTCAGTTGACCAGGGATCTTCTTTTTAAATGAACTCTGAAACGTAAACCTTTCCAACTTGAGGGCAAAAACTATTTCAGCTATATTCATCTAATTATTACTAAATTTGGAGGTCTTGTGAAGGTCTTGTTTTTTGATAAATGATCCATTTGATAAATGATCCATTTATCATTATCGACTAACATTGTTAACTTATCACTAAAAAGGGAGTTAAATCCTGATTAATTAATTGAAATTTAAAGGTTAAAGTAACAAACAATATTTACTGTCATCACTTTTGTCATCATTTTTTTTACGGTGTGATTATTTTTCTGCAGATAAGCTACGTTTCCATCTTAAAGTGACGCAAATATGTTAAAAGTTCACAAATAAAGAGAAATAATCCCAAAAAGCGAATTAGATGCATGGTTAGAGTGGCTGACTGTAGTATTGGTAACCTAGCAACCAATGGTAAACAAAGCAGGAATAATGGAGGCAGCTGAATAGTCACGCATGTGTAATGCTCGATATGTCAAAGTTTATTCAGAAAAAGTGTTTCCATATGTCGTTCTTGGGGCCAGACTGAATCTGTGGACATTTTTTTGCTTTTCCACGCAGAATTTTGTAAAAAAAAATTAAAAATTAATTCTGCGGATTTATGCAGAATGATTTTTGGAGTATCGGAACTAAAACGTATACGAAATGACACCTTTTTAACTTTTGCTTAATGTTTACAATGCAAATCCAATTGGATCCACTTATTTGGTAAAGAAAGCAAGTCTCTCATATCATAGATGTACAAGGAGACAGAAAATATGACTTTACAAACTGTATTGTAAAAAAAACAGGAACATTTTCATATTAGTCAATAATATGACTGAAATTATTTAAAAAATGGAATAAATATAAATTGACACACATTTACACCAGTAAATAGACTCAATGATGGGCTAACATAAAGAAATTAACTTAACTTATTAGTTTTTACAAATTTAGATGGATTGAACAGAATAATTAAGTTTTCCCCCCCAAAAAAACGTAAGAATTGCGTTGTTTCAGCTCAATTTAAATAAGCAATCTGAGCAAGCAGCTAACATAATAAATTTGAGTGTGCAACTTACATTTATTATTATCGACTAACATTGTTAATTTATCACAAAAAAATGAGTTGAATCCTGATTAATTGATTGAAATTTAAATGTTAAAGTAACGAAAAAACCTCACTTTTGTCATCGTTTTTTATTTATTGATTTATTTTTATTTATTTATTTATTTAGTTTTTTATTTTTATTATTTTTAAATTTTTTTATTTATTATTATTTTTTTTACGGTGTGATTATTGTTCTGCAAATAAGCCACGTTTCCATCCTAACGTGACGCAAATACGTTAAAAATTCACAAATAAAGAGAAATAATCCCAAAAAGCGAATTAGATGCATGATTAGAGTGGCTGACTGTAGTATTGGTAACCTAGCAACCAATGGTAAACAAAGCAGGAATAATGGAGGCAGCTAAATAGTCACGCATGTGTAGTGCTCGATATGTCAAAGTTCATTCAGCAAATGCGTTTCCATCTCCTATTATTAACATGAACCCTTTTTCATACAAGTCTAAAACCATCTCAAGTGAGTACAGAATATAACTTTTTTTGCAAATTAAGGAATTTTTTGTAAAAATTTGCCATTTCCATCAGTCGTTTCTCATGCGATACTTCAAAATGCGCATTAACACAGGATGACGGAAACCCATAGATGAAAAGATCAATAAAAGAGAATGAGCTCCCCTCCTCTCTCACACACACACTTTCCGGTGGGGGAGAACGTTTGTAGGTTTCATGCTGTGAGGGTCCTGTTAGGTCTCCTCCTTCCACTGTCCCGTTTGTCGTCTCTGCTCATCAGCGCTGTCCCAATCATCATCAGACCTGACCTTTCTGACAGGCTTCCTCATGGTCACGGGGTTGGGGGGCAGGCTGAATGTGCGCTTTTGTCACAATGAGCTCATACCTGATCACTTTTTATATATGTGTGTGTGTGTGTGTGTGTCTACAGGGGACTGTGCAGTTCTGAGCAGGAGGGATCTGAACAGAAAGAGCCCAGTCATCATTAGTATGATGGCCAACACGGTGAGTGTGTTTAACCCTTGTGTATTGTTCATATAGACTACGCGTTCGTTATGTTTGGGGCTGTTTTTGCCCCATTGACTTTCATTATAATGACGTTTTTTGATTGAGCCTTGACACTAAATAATCATGCATTCTTAATTATTGGTGGTTTTCACTGTTGGGAAGAGGTACAATTGGTCATTTTTACTGTTGATCATCAGTCGGCAAAATTAACCCTTTAGATAGGCCTGTGCAAATAATGTGTCTGGTTTTATGTGGAGTTCTATGGAGTATAGATAAAATTATAGTGTGTGTGCTTAAAAGCACTTACTATGATCTAAGAGCTGAGCTGCTTATTTTCATTCATTCATTCATTTTCTTTTTGGCTTAGTCCCTTTATTAATCCGGGGTCGCCACAGCGGAATGAACCGCCAAATTATTCAATTATTCATTTGTTTTACCTTCCTGCTGCAACCCATCACTGGGAAACATCCATACATTCTCATTCACACACATACACTATGGATAATTTTTTAGCTCACCCAATTCACCTGTACCGCATGTCTTTGGACTTGTGGGGGAAACCGGAGCACCTGGAGAAAACCCACACAAACACGGGGACCTTCTTGCTGTGAGGCGACTTCTTGCTTGCTTGCTTTCTTTTTGAATTATTATTATTTTTTTAAACATTTTATTTAGAGAAAAGAGAGAGAGAAAAAAGATTAAAAAACTCCACACAGAAATGCCAACTGACCCAGCCGAGGCTCGAACCAGCGACCTTCTTGCTGTGAGGTGATTGTGCTACCCACTGCGCCACCGTGAGGCCCATTACCATGTTAGTACACTGTTAATAATATGTTATTAGGATAAGGAGGATAATAATAATAATTATGATTTAGGAGCATGGTAGTGAGGTTTGGTGCCTTTTGTTTATTATTTTCGTTTTCTCCTGTGTTGATTAGTTTAGGGAGGAAAGTTTTCTGTATTTTATTTTCTTATCTGATTTCCAGGGAAGAATTCTCTAATTTAGTTAGTTTGGTTTATTGTCATTTATTTTGGCTCACCCCCTCCCGATGTTATTTTGCTCCTTATTTTCTGTAAATAAATCATATTTTCTTGTTAATTCTTAGTGGTTTTGTGTTTTGGTTTATATTGTGGAGAGAGAGAGAGCGCGGGGGCACCAGGGATTATATTTTTAATCCCTGTTATCTTGTTACGTTTTGATTAAACTTCTTTTTGATTAAGCATTTTTAATTTAATTCGTAACAATTACACAGTAGTTTGTGACTATTTTAGAAGTACACTCATTAAAAAAAACGTAACACTATATTTACACACAGTATTTACGCATTGGGTGGACAGTTCCTGGGGAGTTTCCATGTAAGTACACTGTTGTTAACCAGTTGCACTGAGGATTATGTTTTATATAATACACAGTAATTTGTGGGGCGCCACGGTGGCGTAGTGGGCGCCACCTCACAGCAAAAGTTCGCTGGTTCGAGCCTCGGCTAGGTCAGTTGGCATTTTTGTGTGGAGTTTGCATGCTCTCTCCGTGGTCGCGTGGGTTTCCTCCGGGTGCTCCGGTTTCCTCCACAAGTCTAAAGACATGTGGTATAGGTGAATTGGGTAGGCTAAATTGTCCGTAGTGTGTGTGTGTGTGTGTGAATGAGTGTGTATGGATGTTTCCCAGAGATGGGTTGCAGCTGGTAGGGCATCCGCTGTGTAAAGCATATGCTGGATAAGTTGGCGGTTCATTCTGCTGTGGCGACCCCAGATTAATAAAGGGACTAAGCCGAAACCATAATGAATGAATGAACAGTAATTTGTGACAATTTTACACTTTATATTGAGTTGACAGTCCCTGTGGATTTACCATGTAATTACACTGGTATCACAAGGTAAAACCTTCTAATGCAGCATTAGTTCTGCCATACAGTGTTCACAGGTACATGATCTGCAAACAGGTGTGGAAGTGGGAAAACATCTGCAAGTACATACCGTTGTTACACAATACACCTACATAACTCTTGTTACAGATGTGTACTTTCCTAGTGTTGTTACCAATGTCCTGTTACACATTTGTACTTACAAATACTATTCAGTGGGTTGTTGCATGAGTGTAGTTACACCAGTATTACACAAGTAAATACTATGTACCAGTGTGTACATACACTGTACTTACATACTACTTACACATCTAATTACCATGTAAGTTCACAGGTATAAGCGACACTTAATATAAAGTGGGACCGTTTGTTTTCCTGTAGTTCAATGGTGCGTCTAACCTGTCTTCATGCGTGTTTTTGATATTGTGATATAGGTCTTAAATTTAATACTTACTGGTCATAAAAAGGTCTTTTATTATTAAACATTATGATATCTGAAGAAACCCTGTATGAAGCTCCAAGAACACTTTTGTGCACCAAAACCCCCCAAATCAAAACTAAAAGTCACTAAATTACTAAATACAACCAAATGCCAACCGTAAAACTTTTACCTGGAATCTTAATCCATTTCAATCGTGTTTGAGAACGTGATATGGTTTAGCTTGCAGTACGTGTTCAATCGCACAGACTGAGCTGTGGACGTTTAAATGTGTTGATCTACACTCAAACAAATGATCACTGCTGCTTGTTCAAACTACCTGTTTAAAATGAGCTGAAACAACACAATTCTTGTAATTTATTTGGCTAATGTATTTGTTTTATGCCTAGTCCACCTAAATTTGTAAACCATTAAGGTAACTTAAGCATTTTTAAGTTGGACCACCTGAAGGAATTTTGTTCGTCCAACTACCTGGTTAGGGGATTTGTAGTTTCCAGCATGCTTTGTGTGGGATTGAATCAAGAGAGGGAAATGTTGATAATAAAAGTAAAGGTGTTTAAAGCTAATAGAAATATTTCTCAGAGTTTAATCTTCACTTTAATTTGAAGATTTTGAAGAGTTTCATGTGATGCTTTGAGTTTTGAGATTACCACCTTGCAGAAGCACCCGTGCTTTGGGTGTTGGCAGCTAAATTAGCAACAAGAAATGTAGTTTAGTTCTGAGATCAATCTCAATCAACTGTACACTCAAAAAAATAACTCATTGGATAAACTCAATTTAATTCCATTTAGTTTCATCCAATAAATTTGTTTCGCACCAACTAAAATATATATATATAATTACACAATTAAATGCAATTAAGTTGGTCCAACATGATTTTAATCAAATAAAAGTTTAAATACATTTGTAATTTTATTTAACTTAAACTCAAAGGTCTGATAATATCATCTATGTCTACACAGCAAATAATGAGGTGTTGAATTTCTGGTGTAAGGCCCTGTAGTGTTATAGTGTTAAAAATCCAAGTGTACATATACTGTTTTAACACTGATGTGGGTTAAATTAAACGCCTAAACACTCATTTTACTAAGACAAAAGAAGAAAATAATAATTTATTATTATTATTATTATTATTATTATTATTATTATTATTAAAACATTAAAATATGCACCTTTCTTTGTGAAATTCATGTGGGAATATTAACTTTTTCTCAACTCAAGTTTAAAGTAAAGAAAGTTAAAAGAAGAATTTATGCTAAATATGACCTGTCAGTGGTTATAGAGTATTTAATTTAGTATACAGTTTTTGCACTCTTAATGTAAAATTATTTACTCTGCTTAAGTGTAACTTATACACTGGGCTGGTGGGACAGAAGAGAATGTAATTTAACACCTGTGGAGTTAAATGTACACTGGACAATTTGCCCTGCAGGTGTTAATTTTTTAATGTGGTGTGCATTTTTTACACTCTAAGTGTAAAACATTTTATACTGCAGAGGTGTATATATTCAACACTTTTGAAAGTGTACCCTGGACACTTGGCTGGTGGGACTCCATGAAAAGTGTTAAATTCAACACCTGCAGTGTAAAATGTACACTGGCAAATTTGCTGTTTATATTGTGTTGTACATTTTGAAGTCTCCTAGTTTTATTTTATTTGAAGTTATCCTAAATGAAGCCATTTTTAAGCGTATTTCATGAGATTTCAACATATACAGTTAATTGAGACTGATCTCAGAACTCATTTTAGGACAGTTATTGCTCAATGAGCAAAGCAACAAACTGCATTGTTGCTAATGCGGTAACCTCAAAATTAAAAACATATATGAAAATCTTCTAAATCTTCAAATTAAAGTAAATATTAAACTCTAACAAGTCTTTTTATTAATGTAAAACATCTAAGATTACTTTTATTGTCAATATTTTAATTTGCTTAATTCAATCCCGCGCAAAACACGCTGGGAACTACAAATCCCTTAACCAGGTAGTTGGACTAACACAATTCTGTCATGTTGTCCCAACATTAAGTTAACTTAATGGTTTACGAATTTAAGTGGACTGAACGTAAAATAAAGAAATTAGCCAAAGAAATTACAAGAATTGTGTTTCAGCTCATTTTATACAGGTAATTTGAACAAGCAGCAGTGATCATTTTTTATGAGTGTACCAGAACTTTGAGTTTAAGTTAAATAAAAATACAAATGTATTCAAACTTTCATTTGATAAAATCACGTTGGACCAACTCAATTGCATTTAATTGTAAAAAAAAAAAAGTTGGTGCTAAACAAATTTATTGGATGCAAATCCTGCCCTCAATTAAATCGAGTTCATCCAGTGAGTTATTTTTTTGTGTGTATGCTGTGATCTTTTCGCATGAGCAGCTCGTGTTTTCAGTGTTTGTTTAAACGCAGCTCCGTGTGAGTTTGATCTCTGCAACACTGAAAATATCGTTGTTTAAAGTTCGTTTAACTTATGTTTAACCTTAAATGTTACTTTTTTAATGTTACACGCAATGTTAATATAATATAATCTTTATAATGGAAGAAGCTAAATGGTATGGCATGGAGACGCAAGATGTTATAACAACTCGTTACGTTTTTCCCTCCCGAAATAGTGTGTTTATTCAATAACTTCGATTCCACCGTATGACAATTAACGTGTGTCTAATGCTTCCTGAGAACCTACGCCTAATGTTTAGTTTAAATGTCCCTCTGTGATGTCGTGTTGATTAAATCATGGTGACATGTTCCACGACCTCTGACCCCTGTGAATAGATGTCTCTGTAAACTCGACCGACATCTGTTTACTCGTCCGTTTAAAGCAGTGAACTCAATAGATATCTGCAGTCTTTCACTGTCTGTCTCTACGGATTTGATCTAGCCCTCGGGTCGGAGTATTTTAATGGTAATTTAATAACCGCGGACATGATGAGAGTCATGTAAAAATGACTTTACTTTTACCCTGTTCGAACTCGCATTTAAACTGTGAGTGCGTTGGAGCCTTTTGTCTTTCTGTGTGACGTGTTGCTCCACCACATAAGCAGACGCTGCTGGTGATACTCTGATATCACACTATCTGTTCAGAAACAGACCTCGGTTCAGTCTGCTGTATCTTCTATAATATAGGACACGGTTCACTAGTTACAGTTCAGAGCAAGTGTGTATATTATACAAGACATGAAACTCATCGATGCGTTCTATTCGTTATATTGACCTTATTCTGCCATGCTCACTTTTAATACTTCGCTCTTTCGCATTTTGTCATTCAACTTCCGGTACGCTGACACCGTACATCAGATGACTGTTTCGGAAAGTCATTACATAGTGTATAGTTAGCTGTCATTTTAGAAAAATGGCATATAATGCTAGTTCAGTACGGTCAAACCTCCCTGCAACCATCAGATGGTCTCGTACTGCCCCATCCATCGTTACCGTTAACATGGGTAGACGATATGAGCCAGAGGTAACTTACAGGGATATTTTTAACCACTTTCTCCTGTCACAAGGAGTAGATGGAGCGTTTATGAAGACTTATAAAAGTACCGAGGCCTACCGATATTTACACAGTGGGAACATTGGTCGTGTTCTAATACACAGTGAGGGGGATTTCTTCTTTTTAAAAGCAACCGTGCACCCCAGCCAGTCCAGCAGTCCATGCTACTCAGTGTGGGGGCTACTCAGTAAGCATGGATCAGTGAAGACTACAGGATGTTTGTGCATCGCTGCTTTAGGAAGGTTCTGTAGCCACGCAGTCTTTATATTATATATTAATTATATATTAAGTAAATATAAGGCAAGTAAATGTATAAATAAAGAGTAATATCTTGTAAGGTCTGTGTTTACATAAGCCATAAATGTAAACTGTATGCTAATGTATTTGTGTAATAGCACACAGCTGCTGACTCGGTTACCATCAGCAGACTGAGTATCTGGTCAAATCTCTTCGTTTGTGAGGTGTTGACCTTATTCTTAAATGATGAAGTCGCTCGTTTTTTGCGATTGTTTTGCAACTTCTGATTCAGTCGTCTATGGGAGAAATGACTAGGAATAATAAACGGCAGAAAATGGTCAAACTCGCTCTACAAACAAGTGTTTGCATGACTACACAGACAAAGCAGAATAATATAATAAGAAAATATCAGTTTGCAACATTAAGCAGCGTAATGAGCTGTTTTTAACAACTAAAAATGAATAGAAGTGAACAAGAGCGGAAGTCTCGAGACAAAAAGACTCAAATGGCTGCGCCCGCTCATACGCAGAGAATAAGGTCAATACAGTTGAGTTATATTAGGTTTTTAACCTGTTAGCCAGCACTCATTTTTGGGATTTACACCTGCCTAACTTTAAATAGTAACAGTTCCTGAATCCAGTAAGCTACAAACACAAACTAGGTATCATTGGAAAGAAGGCGCTTTGGGCTTTACTGTGCTAAAAGGGGAAGTGTCATGCTCAAAAATATAAAAAGTTATACATTATGAAATCATGAGGATTTTTTTTTTACTAAATATGTAAATCTGACTTGAAAGCCAATTGTCTCATGAGTTTATATTTCAAATGTGATGAAGATAGCATGCAAAATGAGATTTCTGTAAAAAAGGCTATATCGGTGTCCTGCTTTCCCTCACCGTCAGAGGCATTTTCTCAAAACTGATCTTCCCAAACTAAAACATTAACAGATGCTGAATGATTTAGTCTACATTCACAATTCATGTATCTTTGGAAAGAAGACACTCTGGGGATTTGTTATCCATCATCTAGAGTTCATAATGCTCAAAATGAAAAAAGTTAATCGATGCTTAAGTAATGTACAAAAAATGCACTGCACTAAACATTTTATTATTTCATAAATATATGAAATTAGTCCTGAAGCAACACAGAAAAGTGATAGATCAAAAGCTACACTTTTCCTGAGTATATGTTGTGAATTTGATGCCAATATTATTCAAAATGACATTTCTGGAACTATTTTTCTGAGACTATGTCTTGTGATTTTCTCCTTGATTGTGATTTTCTTGTGATTTTTCTCCTTTCCTTTGTCTGATGACCACACATGTACTGAGGTTTCTAACAACTATTTTAGTCTTTTCACATACCACTTATTTTTAATTGTAAAACAGGCAGAAACGTATAGTATGAATGATTTATTTAAGCACAAGAAATACATTGTGTGAAATAAGTCCAGAAACAGAAATAATAAATAAGTTCAGAAACAGACCTCGGTTCAGTCTTAATTTCCTATATGTGTTTTACTGGGGTTACATTCAGCTTTGAGTGTTTATTTAGACACTATCATCTTCTGAATGGAAGTAATAAGTACCTTTGCAATGAAAAACATGGTACAAGATGTCTGTTACTTATCTTTTGAGTATGAATTTACTATACATATATTACTTTTTGGCGACTGAAAGCACATTTATACTCAAATATAAATTATTTCTCAAATTCTTCTCCATTTAGATTGGTGCTGCAGCTCTGTGTGGAGACCTCAAGGCCTTTCTGAACCAAAACCTGTCCAAAGGTACTGTGACTGTGCTATTCTGTAATATGCATCACACAGTATTTGTCTGCAAGCGTGTACTTCATTCAAGGAAATAAGTATTTAAATTCTGGGTCACACTTTATTTTGACGGTCTGTTTGTTGAATTAAAGTTACATTGCAACTAATTCTCATTAGATTATAAGTAGACTGTTAGGTTGGGGTTAGGGGTAGGGGTAGTGTAAGTTGACATGCACTTGTAAAGTTTCTTATAGTCAGTTAAATGTTATTAAGTAGACAGTCTACTGATACTCAAATGGACCATCGAAATAAATTGTTACCAAATTCTGTCATAGATGGCTTGGGTTTTCCAGTGCAAGGGTTTTAAAGCCTTTCCTTAGGTTTTCATTTTTAAGTTTGGCAGTAAATTAAATTAAAGACAATTACTGTCACGCTATAAACTTTTATGTAGTACCGTTGTCATGAAAGGTCAAATAATTAACAGTGACTGCCTAAAAGATGAGACTTTTTATGGCTCCATTATACTTCCATTATAAAACGTCTATAATTAAACATGATATTCCCTAGATACTAACAATTTGAAAGCTGTGAAAGTTCGAATTTCTTTTTTTCAGTTAAACATAGCCTCCATTAACTACTCATTCTTAAAATCCCGACAGCCATCTTTAACCTGTTCCTTTTAAATGAATGCACAGACAATGTGCTTATTCCATCCACTGTGTGTGATCGCCGACACGAGTGGATCCTAGTTGTTTGCCGTTTCTCAAGCCATACAGTGTGTTAAGTTGTGAATCCAGGGACGTGCAGAGACCTTTTAGGGGGCAGGGGCTTAAGAGGAAAAAAGGGCACTTTTATATTCAATAATATTATTAATTGTACTTTACTAAATAAAATAGATTAAAGGATATTTCACCCTAAATTCACCATATACTCACCTTTAAAAGGACAGTTCATTCAGAACTGAAAATTCTGTTATCAGCTAATAGCCTGTATGCTTGTAATATTGCCCGGGCTAAACTTTAGCTAACTTATTACATGGTTGTTCATCAGGAGATGTTAGCAAGACAAAATAGCCTATTTGCTTTGGAACTTTTGGATAAATAGCTGACGGTAAATTTGAGCCTCGGGTAGCCTTTTGTTAAACCTTTACTCACCACCATACAATATAGATGAATGATGGATGAATTTACATAGGCGGTTCTGTTGATCACAGCGTTTCTGTTGATCACAGCTTTTACTGAGTCCATCTGCAGTGTGTGTATGGGCCAGACTGTAAAGCTATGGCCCAGAAGCTGTCCGTGTGTAGTGTGGCGTTGGCATAATCGCTGATAGACGTTACTCCACTGTTGACACCTTACTTTTGATGACAGAGTAACAGCGTAAATAGCGCTCTCATTAGGGTGTTCGCCTCGCATGTGGTTTTTCTTTCCAAATCGCCGGTTCGAGGCTTGCTTGGAGCGGGAAACTAAAACCAAGATACACTTTGAATCTTAGTTTTTTTAATTGTTTGACAGGGAAAGTTGTTCTTAAATAGAACAAGAATTAACTAATTCATATATCATATCATTATTAGTATTTAAAAAATAATTATTATCCCCAGGAAATGGGGCACTTTCTCTCCAGGAGAAAAAAGGGCAGGGGCTCAAGCACCCAAAGCCCCCTTCTCTGGACGTGCCTGTGTGAATCGTTGTAGTGTGCACATGAAT
Organism: Danio albolineatus; assembly: GCA_903798035.1. NCBI lineage: Eukaryota > Metazoa > Chordata > Actinopteri > Cypriniformes > Danionidae > Danio > Danio albolineatus. The sequence goes on from CAIGQQ010004261.1 coordinate 2,051,640, forward strand.
GTGTTGCCAGTGGCTTTGCCTGTCACTTTTCTCAGTGTTAAGTCTCTTAGATGTGACTGCATTTTTTTTTTGAGAATTCCTGATGATAGATTATGAAGATAATAATTTTTGCTGCTTGTTCAAACTACTTAATTAAAACCAGCTGAATCAACACAATTCTTCATTATTTTGGAGGGACAACTTAATTGTTTTGTGTTCAATCCACTTAAATTTGTTTTTAAGTCTCTTTCACACATAAAGACCTATTGGAGCCCGCATGTACCCAAGATTCTCACATAAATCAGTCAAGTTTGGTGAAGGAAAAATCATGGTTTGGGGTTACAATCAGTATGGGGGCGTGCGAGAGATCTGCAGAGTGGATGGCAACATCAACAGCCTGAGGTATCAGGACATTTGTGCTGCCCATTACATTACAAACCACAGGAGAGGGCAGATTCTCCAGCAGGATAGCGTTCCTTCTCATACTTTAGCCTCCACATCAAAGCTCCTAAATGCAGAGAAGGTGAAGGTGCTCCAGGATTGGCCAGCCCAGTCACCAGACATGAACATTATTGAGCATGTCTGGGATAAGATGAAGGATGAGGCATTGAAGATGAACCCAAAGGGTCTTGATGAACTCTGGGAGACTTTATTAATCAGTTATTTGAGTCATTGCAGAGATGTGTGGATGCGGTCCTCCAAGCTCATGGGAGTCATGCACAATATTCATTCTGTTTTCACTGCAGCATGACTTTATATTCTATACTGGACATTATTTCTGTTCAGTGACGAGACTTTCGACGAAGCAAAGTCAGACCTTACTGTCCTCATGAAATAATTAAAAATCAAGACATGATCATATTTTAGTAAAATAAGCGTAATCTAGAGGCCTTCACCTTTCATATAAGCCACTTCTGATACCAAATGATCAAATAGAAGTCAAGCTATTATTTGTTATCCCTTAAAATTGGATAGACGACAAGACTGTTGTCGGGTAGTGCTGTCTTTGGGCTAATTTGGCTACTTTTACGTTCTTGGCGAGCGTTGATTTAATACACACTGTCCCTAAACCTAAACAACAAATCTGCCCACCAGCTCAAGCCAGTCCTGACACCCATCAGAACATGTGTTCGTCGAGCAGCCACACATCTCTCCACTTCTCATGCTCTCTGGGGCTTTCCACTGCTCTCAGATCAGTCCAGGCCAGAGCAAGCGAGTGCCCATCGCCTGGCTGCTTTTTGACCGGCGTTTCTGCATCAGGAGGAAGTGGTGCAGCCGACACACACACACACACTCATTGAATGCAGCCACAACGAGCGCGTTTCCCACTCGGCATGGGTGAAAGTCCAAGTGCGGGTGGGTGGACTCCTTCTGTGCTCGCTCTGCAATGCCTGGCCAGCCTCTCAAGTTTCCACTGAATGGTAACAAAAGGCACACACACACACATAGAGAGTGTGTGTGTGTGTGTGTGTGTGTGTGAGAGAGAGAGAGCAAAACCAGGTCCCAGCCTGCCTTGGAAACATGCGCTCCACTCCTCTTCAGGTAAATCCTGCACCCCTACTTTGATTCCGTGCTGTCTTTGTTGCCTGCGTTGAAGGATTGTGTCGGAGGAGCTGGGACAGCGGCTGCACGTGTGTCGGGACGGCACGCTGAGAGGAACGTACACACTCTCTCTCTCTCTCTCTTTTTTTGTTGTGGAAGTTCAGACGGAGGAGGAGGGGTCCCACTCTACAGTATGCGTGGGACCACAACTTGAACTTTTTTATTAGGAACCCAGTAGAGTTAAAGCATGGAAGTGCTTGTCGTGCCGCTCCATAAACGAACAGGTAATTACATCTGGAGGTTACTATGTTACCATCCAAAAACTTCATTTCGAGTAACGTCAGATGCGTTGGGTTTTAAAGAAGCAGGCTTGTTATTTCTATGTCATCTGGCGTGTTTAGATCTGGGTTGTTGTGTTTTGCAGTCTCCGGGTCTCTCAGATGTCACTTGATGTGGTTTCAGTCGCGTTGAGCGTGCGCTGGAGTTTTCTGTTGACTGCCTGTGCAGCCCCAGGAAGCAACGCTGTGTGTTTTCCTGCTGTTGTCTTTCGTCGTTTCATGTACTTTCGCGTCATGTTCTAACTCTCTATGATTTATCACAGGCTGCTCGGTATTGGTGTGTGTGCTGAGGCGCTGCTCAGCTGTATTCTAATGTGGCTTCGCTCATTGTTGCTGTAAAGAGCGTGTGGCACTGACGCATTCCTGCGCCGAGGCCTCGCACAAAACCCCTTCAGACTGCAGCCCGTCCTGCTGCTGCTCCGCACGCTCACCATCTGCAGCGCTTTCAAAAGACTCATTCAGACTACTCTGACACTTTCTTACTCGTCATCGGGAAATACTTGAACCGTTTAAAGGAGTTCAGATGAAGGATGTATGGAGATTTACATTAGGATAGTTCTCATGATCATTTGCTCAATCTCAAGTCCTGTAAAGCTGTAAGGACTTCCAGTGAACGCTGGAGGAATTGTTTTTTGGCTTATAAAGATGTCAAGCTAGATCAATATAAAATAGGTGTTTTATTATATGTTTGGAAACCCATTTATATACTTTTTCTTTGGGTTTCAAAGTGTCCATGAGATCAAAATCGATAAATACTTCAGTTTTTACATGATACTGTATTGTTTATTGCATTACATGCATGTAAAAAAAACACAATGGTTTACATTCGGACAGTTCTCATGGTCCTTTATTCCTTTAAAAGCTGTAGTAATGGTTGACTTTCAGTGAACGCAGAAGAAATGGCTTTTTTTTGCATATAAAGCTGTCATATTAAGACTTCATGAGATCAAAATTGAGAGATGTTTCATTTATTTTTACATGCTACAGAGTCATTTGTTGTAACACTGCAGTATTTGCATGTAAAAAAAACCACAAAAATGTACATTTAAGACAATTCTCACAATCGTTTACTCAATCTGAAGTCATTTAAAAGCGTTAAGGACTTCCAGTGAATGCAGAAGGATTGTTAAGCTCCTTTTTTGCATATAAAGCTGTCAAGCTAAATCAGTATAAAATGTTTTTTTTTATATTTGAAGAACTGAATTGCATATTTCTTCCTTCAAAGTAAGTCTTCATGAGATCAAAATCAATAGATGTTTCATTTTTTTTTTTTGCAAACATGATCAAAACATTAATGGCTCGTAATAATGTCAGGACTGAAATGTTTGACTTTTCTTTCCAGCAAATGTGATTCCCATATACAAAGACGTTTAGGAAGTGATAATTGTCCAGGAAATTTCTGGTTTGCGTTTGTTTTTGTAGTTTGATCAGCTGCTTTTATCAGATATACTTCACATTTTTTTTATTTTGTATAGTTTTTTAAATCTAGTTTTTCCTCAGGTTTGCCATCAGTTATGCCAAATAGCGTTGATTAATGTGTGTCTTGAATGATATGTGAAGTTTATTTATAAACTAATTTCGAGAGGATCACGTGCTTATGATTGCTTGCGGCTGGACCCATATTATCCAATTTACAATGCACCAATCAGACGATTCCTAAGCTACTATAAACACCTTAGGTTTCATATCACAGCCATCTTCGTTTGGAAGAATCCCCTCTTCCACCCCTACTTCTCCTGCTTTCCTAGATAGCACTGTTGCCTCACAGCAAGAACGTCTCTGGTTCTAGTCCTTACCAAGCCAGCCAACGTTTCTGTGCGAAGTTTACACGTTCTCCCCGTGCTCATGTGGGTTTCCCCCAGGTCCCCTGGTTTCCTCCCACCGTCCAAAAACATGCAACTTAAGTTAATTGAGTAATCCAAATCGGCACCATAAACATGCTCCTAGTAAGTAGTTATCTCTTAAGAGCAATCCCTATCTGTTCACTAGCTACTACAGCAGGGTAGTTCTTGAGATCTACCTGAGCTCAAACTCCCCTCTCGCCTTGCAACCGGAGGGAGCCCCGGGCTCGAGGATCTTATGACCTTTACAATCAATCATCAACTAAGTGTGAACTCTTGAAATGTCAATTTGTCAACAAAACATCTGCTTAAATTGCTCAAAGGAAGCAAAATATGTCATATAGTAATTTAAAAAAGCAAGATTTTGGTTTCTAAGAGCTATAATTAAACAGGTCTGTCATGGGTAAATAGTTATAGAGAGACTAAATAGACTAAACTATTTAGAGACTAAAAACAAAACAAAAATATGTGGCAGCAAGTAGGCATGGGACGATAACCTTGTTCAAGGTATACCACGGTATGGAAAAGTCAAGGTTTTCATACCGCCAACATTTTCTGATATACCGTTCCTAGGGTATGGGTAAGATTTTTTTTTTGTTTACGTTTTTTTGTTGTTGTTTTTTTAGGTGTAAATTGTAAAGAAATCTGTGTTTTTGAAACAAATGAAGACAACAGAAGTCAGTGATTCACTTGAATTATTCAGCCTGACATGTTTAATGCCCCAAAATATTATAAATGTTTCACAAAATAAAATATATTGTGTTCAAAGGGGAAAAAGGTTTTGTTTTTTAGCCAGACATTTAAAAAGAATATATTTTAGAGCAGTAAACACAATACCGTCACACCGTGAAACCGTGATATGTTTATCCAAGGTTATCATACCGTCAGAATCTTATACCGGCCCATGCCTTGCAGCAAGTTCCTTTCTATAATGAGTGATCTGGTGAATCATTCATTCATCAGATTATAAGTAAAACTGAAATATGTGCGTGTATGTCACACAGTAAACAATCCGATGACATCTAGCAAACTAATAATGTGTGCTGTACTGTGGTATGAAGTCAGCAGCATGCTGTCAAAGAGGCTATCATGGCCACGTTTCAATTCATTCATTGAATCATTGAACAAATCTGATGTTTTCATTTAGGAAAGTAATAAAATAGCTGGTGTATAATCTTAATAGGGTATAGTAAACATAGTACAACTGCAGCTTTAGACAAAGACACACTGTGAGAGCAGTAACACACACTTTCCGAAGATTTCGAAAGTTCAAGAGTCTTGTGGAGTGTGTGCGTAGGACTCAGGCATGCACAGAGTGGGAGTTGTTGGCATGTGCTGCTCATTCATACAGTACTGGGTGTGTTTACTCCGCTGCGTGATTTGCAAGGCCCATTTGCATGGTTTTGCATCAGATACGCCACAACCTTTATGCGATTTGCATCTCCGTTTAGAAGAATTCAAAGAAAGCATTTAGAATCTCAGGCTGAAGCGCCTCGGCATTGATCAGCATACTGTAACTTTCCCTCGCCCACACAACAGTCGCTTCCTGAGCTCCACAAAGGATATTCATCGCTAAAAAGCACTGTTGATGTATTGATGATGTTGTGTTTGAGTGGAAATAAAGAGATCACTACAAAATAAAGGTAACACTGTTAACCAGTGGTTTGTTTGCTGCCTATTGTTAAGATGTTGTCTGTTTGTTTGTACTTGCATTCAGCATGATCTTATTCGACATCCTGATATCTAATCCTAAAAAGTACCTTAATAACTACTAACTTTTAGGATTTTTTTGAGCTAATAATTTGTAAATAGCACGATTTGCACCTTAAAATAAAGTGTAACCCAAATAAATTATTTAAAAATCAACGTCACTTATTAGAGATATTTGACACTGGTTGATGTTGCAGTGATTTGTTTGTTTGTTTGTTTGTTCGTTTGTTCGTTCTATTTATTTGTTTGTTTGTTAGTTTGTTTGTTTATTTTATATGTAATGTCAGTTTTCCTCAAGTTTGCAGAGGTTTTCTAGCAGAGTAACTACAGGTGGAGCAAATCATATACGAAAAAGTCGAAATTATTTACTCATTCATTCATTTTCTTGTCGGCTTAGTCCTTTAGTAATCTGGGGTCGCCACAGCGGAATGAACCGCCAACTTATCCAGCATTTGTTTTACGCAGCGGATGCCCTTCCAGCTGCAACCCATCTCTGGGAAACATCCATACACTATGGACAATTTAGCTTACCCAATTCACCTGTACCGCATGTCTTTGGACTGTGGGGGAAACCGGAGCACCCGGAGGAAACCCACGCGACCACGGGGAGAACATGCAAACTCCGCACAGAAATGCCAACTGACTCAGCCGGGGCTCGAACCAGCGTCCTTCTTGCTGTGAGGCGAACGTGCTACTCACTACGCCACCGTGGCGCCCCTCATCTTAATTGATATTTCAATTATCTTACGTTGATTGCTGCGTAAACTAAAGAAACCTTCATTCCTCTTTCATACTTTGCTTATTAGTTTATATTTGTTATTTTTTTAATGTCTACATTAGTGTACAGACACATTGAAACTGTTATGGTTTGGTGGCGGGGACAAGGAGCGAGCACTCAAGTACAGGGTAAATGGGTATTTATTAATAGTGAAAATAAAGTAAACGGCTAAATAAACTACCCCGATTGGGTGAAGCATTAATACAACAAATAAACAATCAAAACAAACTAGACTGGGCAGGCTGGCAGGGATCAGGGCTGAACAGACAGGACAAGGCAGGATACGAAGACGAACTGGCACAGGACAGCAGACATGAGGAGAATATAAGCAGAAATAATTAAACAAACAGGTGAAAATAACAAGGAGGATGGGACTAGAAAATAGACGGGAGAGCACATGACACGAGAAAACACCACAAGCCATGTGCTCACGTAAAATAGGACAAGAATGTGAAGCCAATGAGGAAACTCATTAACCGTGTGTTCACAAAGCAAACAACGGAAGCACGCGGCCACAAAGTAAACACAGAGCCACGTGCTTGGACAACAAACATAAACATAAACAGACGCAAGACACAAGCACACGATAAAATGAAAACACCTTACCGTGCGCTCACACATATGCTACGCGCATGTTTCATCTCAGCGTCATCCAATACCGAAACCAACTAGACTGAGACGCTCAGTATGAAACAACGCGATGCAGACAGAACAAACACTTGAAGCTTGATGCGGGGGCGCGCATGGTCTGAGCACGCTCATGACATCACCCATACCAAGACGCACAGAAAGACAGAAAAGCAGTGCTCGACCTGAGAAATCTCGAGTCGAGCACAATACAAGACATGACAGGACTAGTGTCTGGACTCTGACGCCACTAAAAACAAGAATTAACAAGACCAGAGTGGCAGAACCCTGACAGAAATACACTACAACAATTAATTTCTCTTCTGTGATATCAATCATAATAATAATAATCAATAATCATGAGTGATAATCATGAGGATCATTAATATAATACAATAAAAGCGCATCAAAGGATTATACTTTAGATTAATCATGATTAGATGCATAAAAGACAGATCATAAATGAATAATACATCCCAAGCTATGTAATTTATGAATTTACAACCTCAGAGAAATACCATCACCTTCCTCCTTATAGACTGGGTAGCCCAGGTACACATTGATCCCACGGCTGAGTATCCAATGTCTATGCAAAGAGGGTCTTTACACATTTTTTTTTTTTGTGTGTGTGTGTAATTTTGTTCTGAATATTGTGTACATATTTCCCATATTTTATGTTTGTATATTAAATGTATAGATCACCCAAAAGTAATGACCCTGCACTTGCTCTTTACCTTTTAGATTTGTGCTAAATTGAGAGGTTAAACCAGGTCCTGACTCTCTGTGGATGTTAAAAATCCCAGGATGTCCTTTAAAAAGAGTAGGAAATGCTATATAAATGTAAGGAATTATTATTATTATTATTATTAAAAGTCTTAGGCTCCCAAAGCTGTACTATATATAGACCATGTCAATGTGGTCATGTCATTGGCCCATAAACATTTCCTGCTTGTTTAAAACTATTTCATCACTGTAGCAAGAGACAATTCAATCATAACTTAACGATAAAACCACTATCATAACATTATTTATCAATATGTGGCTCTTTTTGGATTCTCAAAAAGCAATAGAAATTAAAAATGTAAAACAGGAAGCACGTTGGGACCTTTGTTTTTGTTTACATCCCTCAAAATGGTCTATATGTGTATATTTATTTGCTCTCATGAAGTCTCTGCTTTTATTTGTGAGCATTAGCTTGACCGTGTTTGTGTTTGCAGGCAGCATTTCCCTGGTAACGCCGTCCAGCTACAGCCCAGCCAACAAGATCACACTAGGAACGGTCAATTCAAATGTGGGAGCCCAGATGGTGAGTGTCACATCACACCCGTACACAAACAACACAAGCCATTAAATACATGTCAACAAGCATTTTATAATCCGCGCAGATTAAAATAAGACTCCAGATTGACTTAAATGGTCTCAAAGCAAGCAAAAAAAAAACATTCATCAAGATGTTTGCAGATCAGACACATTTCTCATTCATTTCATCAGCTCTTCTGTATATTTTGGAATGGTTTAAAATGATTCAGAGCAAGCGTAAGAAGTAAAATGCACTAAATCTGATGAGTGCAGTGAAAAATTAAGTAGTACTTTAGTTAAATATCAATTCTGGCTTTAGTTAAATATCAAAAACTAGTGGCTTATTACCTGTGTACAGTATTATGAAGATGTTTGCTTTTGGTTAGTACTTATAAAGTACATATTCTGCACGATATTATTTGATAGCCCTAATCCTACCCAATATCTAATCGTACTATTACCTTACTAACTACTGGGAGTGCAGAATTATTAGGCAAATGAGTATTTTGACCACATCATCCTCTTTATGCATGTTGTCTTACTCCAAGCTGTATAGGCTTGAAAGCCTACTAGCAATGAAGCATATTAGGTGACGTGCATCTCTGTAATGAGAAGGGGTGTGGTGTAATGACATCAACACCCTATATCAGGTGTGCAGAATTATTAGGCAACTTCCTTTCCTTTGGCAAAATGGGTCAAAAGAAGGACTTGACAGGCTCCGAAAAGTCAAAAATAGTGAGATATCTTGCATAGGGATGCAGCACTCTTAAAATTGCCAAGCTTCTGAAGGGTGATCATCCAACAATCAAGCGTTTCATTCAAAATAGTCAGCAGGGTCGCAAGAAGCGTGTGGAAAAACAAAGGTGCAAAATAACTGCCCATGAACTGAGAAAAGTCAAGCGTGCAGCTGCCAAGATGCCACTTGCCACCAGTTTTGCCATATTTCAGAGCTGCAACATCACTGGAGTGCCCAAAAGCACAAGGTGTGCAATACTTAGAGACACGGCCAAGGTAAGAAAGGCTGAAAAACCACCACCACTGAACAAGACACACAAGCTGAAACATCAAGACTGGGCCAAGAAATATCTCAAGACTGATTTTTCTAAGGTTTTCTGGACTGATGAAATGAGAGTGAGTCTTGATGGGCCAGATGGATGGGCCCGTGGCTGGATCGGTAAAGGGCAGAGAGCTCCATCCGACTCAGACGCCAGCAAGGTGGAGGTGGAGTACTGGTTTGGGCTGGTATCATCAAAGATGAGCTTGTGGGGCCTTTTCGGGTTGAGGATGGAGTCAAGCTCAACTCCCAGTCCTACTGGTAGTTTCTGGAAGACACCTTCTTCATGCAGTGGTACAGGAAGAAGTCTGCATCCTTCAAGAAAAACATGATTTTCATGCAGGACAATGCTCCATCATAGCGTCCAAGTACTCCACAGCTTGGCTGGCAAGAAAGGGTCTAAAAGAAGAAAAACTAATGACATGGCCTCCTTGTTCACCTGATCTGAACCCCATAGAGTCCCTGTGGTCCATCATCAAATGTGAGATTTACAAGGGGGGGAAACAGTACACCTCTCTGATCAGTGTCTGGGAGGCTGTGGTTGCTGCTGCACGCAATGTTGATGGTGAACAGATCAAAACACTGACAGAATCCATGGATGGCAGGCTTTTGAGTGTCCTTGCAAAGAAAGGTGGCTATATTGGTCACTGATTTGTTTTTGTTTTGTTTTTGAATGTCAGAAATATATATTTGTGAATGTTGAGATGTTATGTTGGTTTCACTGGTGAAAATGAATCATTGAAATGGGTATATATTTGTTTTTTGTTAAGTTGCCTAATAATTCTGCACAGTAATAGTCACCTGCACACAGAGATATCCTCCTAAAATAGCTCAAACTAAAAACAAACTAAAAACTACTTCCAAAAACATTCAGCTTTGTATTAATGAGTTTTTTGGGTTCATTGAGAACATGGTTTTTGTTCAATAATAAAATTAATCCTCAAAAATACAACTTGCCTAATAATTCTGCACTCCCTGTATTATTAAGCATTTTATTTAACACAGAGAATTGCACCCTAAAATAATAAGAAACATTTTCTAGAAACATCCTTGCAGGTCTCTTGAGATAAGTTGAGCTTATATATGCAGGACGCCAGCATCCAGGACAGAGTTTAAGAAACCCTGCTATAGAGACTTTGTAATTAGAGTACAAATCTTGATGGTTGTCGGTCTCGTCTATCCAATCTGATCTTTATTTAGTATTCTCTATTAGATTCGAGTCAGGTGATTGGCTGGGCCATTCTGCAGCTTTATTTTCGTTCTCTGAAGGCATTTGAGAGTTTCCTTGGCCGTTTTGGATCATTGTCTTGCCGAAATGTGTGCATATTTATGTATATATGTATATCTATTTTGTTTAAATGCACCAAATATATACACTGAATGGAACTAAATCGATCAAATATTCATTTTCACAAGGGGGTATACTTGTTTATGATGAGCACTAGTATAGTTAATAACTTATTGTAAATAAAATCTGACTGACCATTCAAAAGTGTTCACCCAAATGTGTAAAAATGTAACGTTTATTAAAAAACAAACAAAAAAATCCATATAAACCAAGCAGTTTATTCATTATCATGCTTGATTTATACCATTTCACTTATGCTTGTTCAATGTTCTTCATATTCTGTAACTAATGCATTGCTCATTGTTAGAAATGTACAGTTCTCATACAGTGCGTGTTAGTCTCATTTGAAGATTTGTCCTGTAGTTCCTGCAGTAGCCACCAGTGGGCGGTGATGTCCTTGAAAAACAGTGATTTACTGACGGCACTGTGTGTGTGTGTCTGCTTTAAGCATAGTAGACAGTAGATCACTAAAGGGTCTGAAATGAGGAGGGTGTTTGTGTGGCTGAGCAAAAGAGAGAAAGGCTGATAAGATGCAATCACACACGCTGGAGTTTAAAGGGAGAAAAACACTGCTGCCAGGGGAGGAGGGTTGATGAGTTCAGAGGTGGTAGCCAGACTTTAAAGAGACCGTTCACCCAAAAATGAACATTTACTCACTATTTACTCTCCCTCAGGAGGGTCCTTAAAGAACAAAATTGTATGGAAACTGTTGACAACTGTTGCAATGCAAATACTATAGAAGTGAATGTTTGTTTAAAAATATGTATACACCCGAAAATACAAGATACAATACAACCATTTCTATATTCCACATTCAAAATATGAATATTAATACATAATGACAACATATTTCAGGCAAGATTGACATAAGATATTTGTAAATTTATATTTATTCAGTTTTCAAATTAATTTCAGTAATAATATTGACTAATATGAAAATATTCATATGATTTATTTACAACAGTTTGTAAAGTACAATTTTCTGTCTTTTAATAGAGATTTTTTTCGAGAGACTTGCTTTGTTTACCAAATAAAGTGGATCTAATTGGATTCGTATTGTAAACATTAAATAAAAGTTAAAAATGTATAACTTTTTATTTTATATATACATTTTTTTGTTATGATGTTCTTAAAATAATTCCGCATAAATCCGCAGATTTTTAACAAAATACTCTGCAGAAATAGCAAAAAATGTCCGCAGATTTCGTCTGGCCCTACTTATTACACACAACACTGAATATAAGCATTATTAAATGAATCAATATTTGAGTGTGTTTTTGTATTTTGAGCCTTAAATAGTCTTTGCATTTGTTATCAAATGACTCTGCACTGTAAAACAATCCTGGTTGTCTTAAATTTTTAAGCTGAATCTTATGAGTTCATTGAACTTGTATTATGCTAAACAGACTTAAAACAGCTTGCATAACTTTTAAAATTAAGTTAGGTCATGATTAAATTAGTTTAATAAGTAGCAGTGAACTAAAAACATATGTTGCCATGACTAATTGTTCATACTATTTTTTTACAGTGTAGTTTTAAATGTGCTATTAAGTATAATCTTAGTTTCATTGAATGACATTTTCGTCTTCAGTAAATTATGGTAGAACTGTCTGATACTCATTTTATTTTTCATTTTATTTTTCATTTTATTTTTTTTTAGTTTTCAACGTCACATGAAAATTCAAAAACGCACTCTGACGCATGTTAAGGGCACTACGAACCAACAGGCAGCGATAAATGCCTTTATGCTGGGTTCACACTAAACCCGGAGTTATGTATTTTCGTGAGTATGTAATCAATAAAAACTTGAGAGGTGAATTACCGTCCCGTGGTGCTAACAACATGGAATCCCCACTGCGTTTGCAAATACATGGAATCCCTCTCTCTTCCACCTTTGGTGTGAACCCAGTCATGTTGGCCAATCAGAAAAGAGAAAACTCGACCACTTGTACTACTTCCTTAAAGTACGTACTTTTTAAGTGAAGAAAAACTACATACTTTTGAGTGTGTACTAAATGAGGATGCAAGCTTTAAGACATACTACTTCCTCAATTACGGACCATTATGATGCTTAGTCATGTGCCCTGTCAATCATCTCGACACATCATCCACATTTATTATAACAATATATGCAATATTAACGGTTAGAGTACGGACAACACTACACTTTGAAGGTGCTTTCACACCTGTTTTGTTCCGATTCAAATTGTTACAATGTTGCACTTTGTACTTGGTGCACTCCCTTTCACATGGTTTCTAAATGGGCCGAAAGAGCTAAAACAAGTCAAGTGTGAGTAAACTCGCCTCACATTGGTCAGAGTATCACGGTTTATTTTGCAGAGTCCCGCTCCGCTGTTATTTTAATTTATGGCAATGAGCAACAAGACATTATAAGCGAAAAGCTGCGCTTTCATTTTGAATGGTGACACCCACAGACATCATCACCAGATATAAATCAGAGGTAAGAATTTCTCATACAGAGCCGTTGGCTAGAATTATGCATTTTAGGCTTTGCATCAGGGATCACCAATCTCGGTACTGGAGGTCCGGTGTTCTGCAGGGTCTAGCTCCAACTTGTCTTAAAACACCTGCCTGGATGTTTCAAGTATACCGCTTGATTAGCTTGTTCAGGTGTGTTTGATTAAGGTTGGAACTAAAATCTGCAGGACACCGGACCTCCAGGAACAAGTTTGGTGACCCCTGCTTTACATTATAGAGAGAATATAAAATAGATAAACCACGGTCAATTTTCCTAACAGATAAACAGCTCTCGTTAATCGTTCAGCATGATTTCACTTTCATATTTGACATGAAATGCTCATATACCGGTTGGAAAGACATCCCGCCCTACTTTGAATTCTCTCTTCATATTGCCATATACTGTATGCCTACATATGCGTAATACACTGTGATATAGCCGGGCACGGATCATATTGCTTTCTCACTACAATCGATCCGCTCCAGAGTTTGTTTCCATCGAGCCGAGACCACCTTATTCAGGCGATCCCAGACTGATTGATTTGGCGCGGATCCGAGCACGATTGCAGGATTCACATGTGCCAAACGAACCTCGCTAACTGGGGAAACGAGACCGGTTCCGAAACAAATGTCTAGTCGTGAAAGCACCCTGAGTTTTATCCGGAAATTGTTCACCATCTGATGACCTTCACTCCAATTTTTTTTGCTGCTTGTTCAAACTACTTATTCAAAATGAGCTGAATCAACACGATTCTTGAGTATTTTGGAGGGGGGGCAACTTAATTGTTCTCTGTTCAATCCATGTAAATTAGTAAGTTAGCTTAATTGATTTGTGTTGGGACAGCATGAAGGAATTGTGTGGAACCCAGCATCTTTTACAGTGCATACTCTTTTCAGCGTACTACAGTTATTCGACATACTAATTCAAACTTCCAATACTATTTAGGACGGATAGTATTCAACTCATCTTTATTTCTATAGCGCTTTTACAATTTAGATTGTGTCAAAGCAGCTTCACATAGTAGTTCTAGTATGTGAATTGGGACGCAACACCTGGCCAGATGTTTTCAGATAGTTCCATTCACCTGATATGGCGTTTTCATGTGGACGAATGGCCAAACCACAGATTGAAAATGCCCATGTTGGTGCGAACGGCATGAGACGAGAGGCCCTCTTCAGCTTAGTTAGAGGAGAACAGAACGCCACTGTTTGCCCGCACCTCCGCTAATGAGTTTATTAACGAGTGGATGGCATTGAGACCCCTCGTTAAGACCCTTGCTTGCTCATTAGAGAGATGTGTGGCTTGTTGCTTATATACTGGCTCAACAGATCTGGCACAATCACATCCTGCACACTCAGTGTCACCTGCGTATCATTTAACAGCGTGTCAGAGAACGAGACACCGCAGTGAGAGAGATTCAGAGATTGCTTCCTGCTTACTGCACACTTTACGCTGCATACGTATTCACAAAAAAAAAGATACACATTTGCTGTATGCTCCAAATAAGCCTGAAGGAAAATTTAAACAATATAAAAAAACTGTAAATCAATCAACAAATATTGGAAATGTCTTCATGGTAACGTATATAACAAAGTTGCATATTAAAATTGCTAAAGTTTTAATGAAAACATGAATTAATTTAGGCTGTTAATAAATAACACAAATATAATATAACGAAAAACAACAAGTGAAAGAGTAGTTTTATAAACTTTATTTATATTTATTTACAATATTCACTCTATACTTGTTTCAAACCTGTTTTAATTGATCTCTTCTGTTGAAGATAAAACAAGATATTCAAAATGAAAAAAAAAAGACTCCATAGTATTTTTTCCTTGTATATATATTAATGGTTTAAAAAAACAAACAAAAAAAACACAGTTTCTCGAATCTGATTGGCTGGTAGCCGTACAATATTCTGCAATAACATCAGTCAAATAGCCTCTTCACACCTTGTGTATTGCTCCGCCTACATATCGTGACAGCAGATCAATAGACTCACTATAGTTTGACAAACATTCCAGCTGTTGGACAACATATGTACTTTTGAGGCTTTTTCAGACAAGAATGTAGCTGTTTAGACTGCAACTGTGCAGTTTATTTATAAGGATAGTGCCTATTTTAAATATTTATAAATTTGAGAATTCAGCGTGTCGACGGCCATCAGCCGTTTCTATGGGAAGATAAAGCACTTTCGTATTTCAAACTAGATCAGCTGATCAAATCATTATAAATCAGGTAAGTGACATTCTAAGTCGATCTCTCTCTTTTGTAAGTTGTAGTGCTGTATTTATACCACAGTAATCTGGTAGTGTTTGCTTTGCTTTGGCATTTTCGGGGTTATTCTGATCTCCCGATTGCAACAGAGAAATATTTGGAAATCTCTGTAGACTGATGGCATTTTATGCTGTTCAGCCTTAATGTCAGCAAAATCACCTGTTTTGTCATCACTTTAGACATTATGCTAGAGAATCATTCAAATGCTAGCTCTAAAGTGACGTTTGTGAAGTAGCAACCGTTCCTGCTGTTCTGACGTCAGCTGCAGATGTGTATAAATGGTGGAAGAAAGTAGTTCCCCATACAAAAAGGTTTATGAGAAGGGTGTTTGATTTAGTTTTTTATATACACGATCATGCCGTTGAACTGTTGTATAAACGCAATATCACACTCGTATCTGTGCGATATGCCTGTATATCATCACTGATGAGACACTAAGGCACTCGAGCCAACACACATCTCCCATCAGTGACGATATACATCCATATCACACTGCTACTCTTGTGATATTGCTTATGTATATATATTTCTATAATTTTTTTAATAGAAACATTTATTTGATTGCTGTTTCCCCTTGGGCTTTTGTCGTATGTATTTTTGACACGTTTGTGGGTATCCACAAGTGTGCCCTCTAACTAGATTTACTACAGATCACACCAACGATATCCACGGCAATTGCAGCATCAATCATGTTAGCAATTTAAATTCGATTAATCGCCTGAACCGAATGGTGGGATACAATATTCAGTGCTATATCTCTATTCTTTATGTCAAAAATAGGTGATCCCGGTCAATTCCTTTAACAAAATGTACCTCCTTCGCCCAAAACATGTGCTCCACACTGCTGAAATTGTACTGCGGAGACACTAAAGTGTCTTTCTGCATAAATCCAGAAGGCCAGGAGGAGGATCAATGGTGTGTAGCACAGCACTGATGGATGAGGATGTCCTTGCTGTGCCGTTCTGGGCTGCAGGAGGAGGGTTTACTCTCCCCGGGGGCTGCAGCACACGCTCTCTGTGAGAGATTCAGGTTAACAGAGAAGAAGAAAGAGAGAAATGAACACTGGAATGCACTCATATACACCAGCACTGCTCATGTGGATCATAACAGCGCAAAGAAAATAGTTGCACATGGAGTATCTGTTAGCTTTTCCATTCATCTCAATGGCAGTTGTTGTATGATGGAAGTGCACAACATGGGCCATTTTTTTATTATCCATAAAACAGAGAGCGAGACAGGGATGTTTTATAGTGAAGATGCACTTACAGGGTCTGCCAGCAGGGGCTGACTTCCAAAACTAGCAATAAACCTTCTTAATATAGCACCAGTGGTGGAAAGAGTACTTTAAAATCATACTTAAGTAAAAGCACCATTACTTACCTAAAAATGTAGTGTGAGTAAAAGTATCTGCTGTAAATATTACTCAAAGTATGAGTGAAATGTAGACCTTTCAAAAGTACTTGAGTAGTGAGTATTACGCTTGAAAATGCTGATGCATCTGCATGTAAATTGTGCATGTGTGTGTAAACGTAACATTCTGCAGTGCGTCTAGCTATTGTCCAGCAGGCACACAACATCGTAAGACGTTAATATTAGGTTAGATTTAGGTTGTGATGTCAGGTGACCAAAATTCAAGATCTAGCTAGCGTCTAACTGTACGTTCACACCGAAAGCGGCGAGAGCGTTGAAGTAGCCGGATGTCATTTATTTTCAATGGGAGCCGGCGACGAGGAGCAGCGCAGCACTTCTTCGCCGGTGTCGGCGTCAAGGAGAGTTGAAATCAAGTCAACTTTATGGTAATGAGCTATGACACGGTTCGGCTTCAAGCAGTCAGAATGTAAAAGTCCACCGCTTGAGAAGAGTCCAGAGAACACAGTTACTGTGAACTTTTTTTCCCTTTTTTTTTTTTGACAGGTATGCAAATGACGCTGATATTTGTTTGATTTGACCAAAAACCAACGTAGGTGTGGCAACCAAAATCCAACATCTGATAGACGCCATAGTGGTAACGTCCACACAACGTCAAGCTGTAACATCATTAGACGTTGATATTTGGTTGCTTTTAGGTTGGACGTGAAACATTGATGTTGCCCTTACATTGAGTTCTGACCTCAACCTGATTTTCATTTCCAAACAAAATGCAACGTCTCCACGACGTTAGGGTTCGACGACAATCTGACGTCATGTTGACGTCTTGTGCCTGCTGGGTCATCATACAGTAAACATTTGTCATCTTCTCATCAGTGACATGCATCTAAACAGTCTCTGGGTCAATGTGTGTAAAGATTTTGGAGATCTTCTTGGACCCTTTTAATGCTTCCAAACAGTTTGCTGAAATTATAAATCACCCATGTCTTGAGGTTGTTCATTATGATGCGATTTACCTTCTATGTGCGATTTTGATTGGACAGGAATCACAGGACTGATCTTTCTAATCCCCATAGACAAGAAATGATAAAGTAGTGACTGCAGGTTAAAAGAAAATAGTGGAGTAAAACTACCAATACAGCACTAAACATGTACTCAATGGAAAGTAAAAGTCCACATTTATAAAACTAATTAATAAAATACAATTCCTGAGAAAAACTACTCAATTACAGTAGTTTGAGGATTTGTGATTAGTTACTTTACACCACTGAACAGCACATGTGACACTACATGTCTTGACTTGTCGCCAAACTGCTTTCAGTTATGATTTGCATAACCCTAAACTGCCCTCTTTTTGTGTGTGTTATTTATGTCTGCAGATTTTAAGCACACCACAGAGAGTCTCTCACTCCGGAAACATCCTCATCGGCAGCCCGTTTACGCCCCACACAACGCCGGTTGCCATGGTTACTCAGGCACACCCACCCGAAGGCAACGAGTGGACCCCGGGGTGAGCAACACACACCCTTGATTTTAATGTTTAAAAGTTGATGATGGATTACTGCAGCGCTTCCCACGGGTCTGAAATATACTTGCGGTGGTGGTAGGATTGAAACACACCTTTTGAAATTGGTCAACTACATGCGACAAACAAAAAAATTATGTGATATTTAACTATATTTTTATTTATTATGAAACTATTAAACACCTTTTTCTTTACAATGGGTCAAAGTTATTTAAAAAGAGCTATTTCTCACTATTTTTCTTACTTTTATGCTAATTAGGAGCCATGTGCACGCACTGACAGCTCTTTCTCTGTAAAGTGGCTTTATTGGCACGACATTTACAGTATTGCCAAAGCATTTTAGATAATGCCATGTATAAACTATACACAAATGAGAAATAAATACCAGAAAAAGGAATAAAATAGACGATATTGCTAAAAGTTATGAAAAATTACTAGAATAAAAAGTGTTGATCTGCCGTTTCTAATGGTGCACAAATATTTTGCCGCCAATTCAATTCACCTTTATTTGTGTAGCGCTTTTACAATGTAGATTGTGTCAAAGCAGCTTCACATAGAAGGTTATAGTAAATTGAAACAGTGTCAGTCCAGTTTTCAGTGTTGAAGTTCAGTTTAGTTCAGTTTAGGGTGGTTTAATATTCACTACTGAGAGTCCAAACACTCGAGCAAATGCATCGATGCGCAGCTCTACAAGTCCTGAACCATGCAAGCCAGTGGCGACAGCGGCGAGGAAAAAGTTTCACCAATTGGCGAAGTGAAGAATCAGAAAACCTCGAGAGAAACCAGGCTCAGTTGGGCACGACCATTTCTCCTATGGCCAGACGTCTTGTGCAGAGCTGCAGTCTAGGTGCCGGAGGCTGGAGAACTCGAGGCTCGTCTGTCCTTGGAGGGTCACAGGAATCAGTCTCATGCTGTCTTCTCCGCCATGCACCAAACAGCTGCTCAGGATACGGCCTGGTCCAGGATTATGGAACCTTGGGATCGTCTAGTCGCAGGTCTTGGATAACATCCGTGGTGCTGCATAGTCTCTGGGGGCCTCGGGATGAGTATCCATAGTTGGAAATAGAGAACAAAGAGAATAATAAGCGTAGCTGCTGTTCATAGTGTATATAAACGAGATGTGTGGAGCACATTCATGCATCATACCGCTATGTGATGTATTGAGTTTATGCTTTACTAAAAAGATAGGTCTTTAATCTAGTTTTGAACTGTGAGAGTGTGTCTGAGCCTCGGACATTATCAGGAAGGCTATTCCAGAGTTTAGGAGCCATAAATGAGAAGGCTCGACCTCCTTTACTTGACTTTGCTATTCTGGGTACTACCAGAAGCCCTGAGTTTTGAGATCTTAAAGAGCGGGTTGGATTGATGAAGAGCCGGTATGTTTTGTTCTCTCCGAGTGTATATAGTATCTGAGTTATTTCTGAAATGATTCATTATTTAATGTTGCTCTTGCGACTGTGCGCGCGTCGTCAGCTACGAAAACGCATATAAATAACGCCAACTTTAGAAAGCGAAAGTAAAAATCCCGGACATTTTAGGAGATTCAGAAACTACGGTCGGATATATTTTGGCACAAAAGGCTCTGTAGGTCTGCAGAGGACGTGAGATTGCCTGTGTGAGTGTTGACGGTTCTCGAGCACACGGAACCAGCAGCAGGAAACAGAGCTGGAGAAGATTTTCCACTGGTTAATCGATCATGAATGTTTGGCTTTCTTGGACGGATACAAAAAGTGTAAAAGGATGATAATAATAGTGTTATTCATGTGTCACCACCAAATATACTTGGGCAGCTGTTAATATACCTGTGCGGCCCGCCCGAGTAAAGTCTATGTGTGGGAAGCACTGCACTGGCTTCATGTTGAGGGTTTTGAAACTGGTAGGTGTTCTTGGAGAACATTATTCAGGGTTCATACGGTCATGAAAAACCTGGAAAAGTCATGAAACTTTGACATGGCATTTTCCAGGCCAGGAAAAGTTTTGGAAAAACTGAAAACCCACAAAGTTTTGGGAAATTAGTTAAACAAATATCTGTAACAAGTTAGTTTAACAAATACCTGTATACTTAAATATAGGTTACTTGTCTTTACTTCTTTTCTGTCCCTGGCCAAACACATGCTCTCACATTATTAGTGCTGTGTGAGCATTATATAAATACATTTTACATAGATATAAAGATTCATTTAAAATAACAGATTGTTGCATGTTTTATGATATGCTGTAATATCTTTGAACATGCACAAATTTTCTTATTATTTACCACGTATACATAGACTATAAATGAAACATTAGCTCATGAAAATTTGGTTTAAAGTCCTGGATAAGTCATTGAATTTTAGTAGTAAAAATGTGTACAACCCTGATTATGAAACGTTATTGATGGATGCTCGAAATGGTCATGAAATACAAAACTACAACACAAGAGGTGTTTATCACACATAATAGATCAGTTTCATCCAGTTTTTCCACTGTTTGTTATCTACACTAGCTATGTGCAAAACTGGATTATCGCATAAAAGACGTGTGAATAAAGTGTTTCCATCCAACGAGACATCTAAGAGGACAAAAAGGTCACTTCCTGATTAACTGGCGCCAAATATCAAGAGTAAAAACGGAATTTGCTGCGGTAGAAGAAGCTGCGTGAATCTTTTCCTTATTTAATAAATTACTTGTGCCTCAGAAGACAGTATGCCGACGCGCAACTAAGGCATGGTGCCGTTTGAAGGTGTAAGACGCAGAGCACAGACGCTTTTGACAGTTCTGGGGGTCAATAAAAAATAAAGGAATAAAAACTTGTCAAATATGTTTTGTGCTTTTAATTGTTGCAAACTCCTTAAAAAAAAGTAATAACCCCTCTTTTGGTCAACTTACTTTGTGTATTTGTTGACTAATTGCAGCCTTGTCTTTGCAGGAACAAAAAAAGGACGCACGACTACATCGACTCCTATTACTCAGACAGGTAAGCATCTGTTAACATAAGAAAATCCTATTTTAGGCTAAATCACAGGTGTCAAATCCAGTTCCTGGAGGGCCGCAGCTCTGCACAGTTTAGTCCAACCCCAATTAAACACACCTGATCAAACTAATAGACCCTTTTTAAATTTCTTTGTTTGTCAGCAACAGAAGTCGTCATAGCTGGGCAAACGCAAAGCACAGAGAACGGGAGAATACAACAAAAACAATTTTAACAGTCTTATTTGCTAAAATAGTAAAAGAAAAACTCCACGATGATGCTATAAAAACTTTCAGAAAAACGAAAAAAAATTGTGTGAGACTGATGGCGGCAGCTAGAGGGGAGAATGACGTCAAAATTACTGTCCTACCCCATAGACGCTGCATTAGAACCACCTCGCACAAGCGGTAATTAGTTTTTTGTAATTTGAAGCAAAGATGATATGCTACATGCATAAATACATGTTCATACGTATTTTAAAAAATAAGAATATGAAAAAAAAAATGTCAAGGATTTAAGATTATGACAATCATAACAGGCTTGTGAAAAGGGTCCATTGAGTCTTTCAGTTTTGTTTGAAACTTACAGGTAATGCTGAGTTCAGACTGCATAATTTTAGCCCCGGTTTTGACTTGCCGACAGGTTTTGAGAAATCGCAGACAAATGCCTGAAATCACAATATAAAGCGTATAATTAAGTGACTGAAATTGATTCACTAAATAAAAGTTGCCTGATTTTTCTCTAATTCGTCAACAGTCTTATTTCAAAGTCACCGCTGAGCCGTTGCACATCTCCATGCAGACACAGCTGTGTTTAGGTATTTGATTGAACGTGAATTTATGAATGAATGGTTATTAATTAATCTAGTAAGTCTGTGATTCAACGACTCATTCATAAAGACACTGGCTGTTTCTCAATTCCAAGAACGCAGAGAACGGACTCGTGTTCTTGTGGAGACCGGTCTTGGCAGGTCACATCGGAAGAACGAACTCGGGAGACCGCGAGGACAGAGAACACGTCCTGTGAGGAATGAGATGCTGCGTTCTTCCTGATGGTCACATGACCCTCACACATCTTTAACCGAAAATTATTTAAACATTACAGCATTCATACAACGATTTATTGTTTTCCCCCGTTTCACAATACATGTTATGCATAAATACTTCAGAAATATACGCTGCACATCACAAATAAAACAGATTTTAATACGCATTTCAACAAATAAACACCCTTGATGTGTTTATGCCTTTATTAAGATTTTAATGGTAATGTTTACTTTTACCGTCTCATTTAGGGATCTCCTGAGGTAAATAACTATATCTCTGAACTTTAATAATAAATTTATACAAAACGCTGCGCTTCCCACCTCCAGTCGCAATGACTTCTGGGACTTCTAGAGCGAGTTCGGTGCTAAAGTCTGCATCGGTGCGTCCTAGATATCAAGAACACATCCGGGAGCTTTCGTGCGTCCTCCGTTCTTGCGGTCTTGAGTATTGGAACTGAACACAAGACTGCTGAAGTTCGCATATTGAGAAACAGCCACTTGTTTTGCCCCTAAATGAATTAGCCGTTCAAACGAATCAATTTAATGAATGATTCAGTGGTAAAAAGTTGTGATTTAGTGCCACCTAGTGGAGATTAATTAGTTTAGTTTTTACATCATTCAACGTTTGGTGTGAACCCAGTTGGTCAATCAGAAAGGAGAAAACAGCTGTATGAAGTAAAATCTCCAGTTGTCATGTCCATAAGACCACACTGTACCAGGAGTTTCAGAAAATCTTCAGAAAGTTTCGATTTCAGTCACTCAATACTCCGTTCCCGTGTGGACAAACAGATAAACTGCATTAAAAAAAAGCTTTTTGGAAAATACCTGTGTTAGTCTCGGCTGACATTTCTGGAAATCCTGAAAATAATCAAATGCGTGTTTTCCAGGGACGGCCTATGTTCGAGTGACTCTTCATCCAGGTAAATGATACGACATGAGAGACACACACAGGGGAATCATTTAAACTGGGGTAGGGCTGCACAATACGTCTTCAAAAGGAACAGTGTTGGCTACTTTATGACCTCATTCACATGACCCTGCAGGCTACGTTGTTTCACAATCTTAACAACAAAATGAAAACATAATATAAGGAGTGGGCGACACGGTGACGCAGTAGGTAGTGCTGCTGCCTCACAGCAAGAAGGTCGCTGGTTCAAGCCTCGGCTGGATCAGTTGGCAATTCTGTCTGGAGTGTGCATGTTCTCCCCGTGGTTGCGTGGGTTTCCTCCGGGTGCTCCGGTTCCCCCCACAGTCCAAAGACATGCGGTACAGGTGAATTGGGTAAGCTAAATTGTCCGTAGTCTATGTTTGTGAATGAGAATGTATGGATGTTTCCCAGAGATGGGTTGCGGCTGGAAGGGCATCCGCTGCGTAAAACAAACGCTGGATAAGTTGGCGGTTCATTCCGCTGTGGCGACTCCGGATTAATAAAGGGACTAAGCCGAAAAGAAAATGAATGAATGAATAATTAAAGGAGCTGCCTATTTTCATTTAGGTACTAACTTAACAGACATTTAAAATGTTGAGGCATGGTGTAGCTACACATTTATATGACCGTCATCTTCACTGTATGCATATTAATAACAAAACGGAGCTTATAACAAAACTGTCTCCTTTCATTTTCATTGAACCACACCCTGTCTCCTTTGCTGAATATCAGTTTTAATAATCAATAATGGCCATTATAAAAGTAATACATACAATAAGTTTATACAATATAGAGAATAAAGGCGAGCAGTCAGTCAGTGTGCCGAATCAGTGTACGTGGTTACATGAATTAATACGAGAGATGCACCGATAGTAAATTTCTCAGCCGATACCGATAGCCGATTGTTTAAAGTACTATCTGCCGATACCGATGTCGATACCGATAGTTTAATGGTTCTGCATTTTATACTAAATTAATTACCCATAATAATTCCAATAAATCAATCATTCTGAACACAATGCATAAAAAATATTTTATCTAATTGAACAGTTGTTTCACAGAAAATGTTTTCATAAACAGAACACGTTGGTCAAATTAGCATTAACATTAAAATTGTGTAAAATTAAAGACTTTACCATTTTTTCCCTATTTTATTAAGTCATATTAACGTAACTTAATATTAAAAAATGTAATTTTATTCTAAAAAAGCTTATACTCAAATTCAGTCACCACAGTGAAAAACATATCTGCTTTATAATCTGAACGTGAAGCTGGTGATATTAAATATAAACATGATTTACAATGATATTATGTACCATGATGATATTAACTGATTAATATTAGTTGGATATGAAAAGCATCCTGTTCTTCATATGAAACATTTCCCTCAAATCCATGTGAAATATAAAACTCTCTTTACAAACAGGCATTTCTGTTTAATAACTCTCAAACATTTTAATATAAACTTTTTTGATGATATTCACTTAAGACCAACTGGATCTTAAAGCATTCTCACGATCATTACTTTACCTTAAAAAAGTTAATGTCTCTGCATCATCGAACAGCAAACTTATATGCGTACCACAGCGTGCACTCTTGATCTGTCAATTTTCCATTGTTCTATGTCAGTGAAGGCTTGAAACATCGCCATCGCAGTGTGAGAACAGGTGAATTCTTGTGAATGAATGAAGTCCACTGCGCAGTGAAACTAAGAATACTAGTAGGGCTTACATCTAAAGACCAAATATCAGTGGTAAAGCTCATCGCGGAGTCGTTATGAAGCAGCTTGTAAAAGCTTACATCTCCGGTAAGCAGACGTCGGCGAAATAATGCCGACTTTGTAAAGTGTAGCGAGGGTCAAGGTGTCTTACCAGTCGCTGAAATCCAGTGTCTTCCGCAACGGAGAATGGCTGGTCGTCAAGCGTAATAAATTCCATTATTTGCTGAGTCATTTCTCACGCTTTCGTGCTGTCCGATGTTAATTTTCGGGTGCTGTCAAGCACTTGCGCGCCTTTGCTTTAGCTTTGAGGAACTCTTCTACGCATGTCAGCATTTAAGGTGTGTAAACAAATTAGTTGTGTTAAAATGTTTAACTGAAATTCCACCTGACGAAATTTTACCTGTGCATAGCTTACAAATTGCAGTTTTGTTTTCATTGTGACCTACACAAGAGACGTGTTTACACACGGCGCATCACATTCCCCGCCCAATTTGATTGACAGGATATATCCCCACTGATCATTGGATGTTTTTAAACAATCGGCCGATGGTCGATAGCGGAAAAAAAGCTTATATCGACCGATACCGATTGTTGGTCGATACATCGGTGCATCTCTAATTAATACATTAACTTATCTTTGCGCTCAGCCTAAACACCTTACCTGAGAACGAGCAATTGATTCAAAAGACCATTATATAGAGACAAGAGGAAACAAATATCACGTTTGACAACTTTAGTGAGATGAAATCTAGCGGAAGGTCCTTGATGAACTGTCCAACGTGTGCTGCTTTCATGGGGAGGTAGGCTAGAAGCACCTGCTGACTGCCTGGAGCTCCATAGTAGTGGAGCTCAGACGTCGGCATACGCTGCAGTGCATGACATAGTGTCTGTGTGGTCACATTATGGCGTTTTCAGCTGTATAGTGTGGATGGAAATCTTTTCAGAAATGCTTGGTGAAACGGCAGTGTGGACGAGGATCATTTTCATTATGAGACTAAAACCTATTAGTGTAAACAGGGGCTGATTTCAGTATGGGCCACTTATCGATGATGTTTGCCCTGACACACACACTCCCCTACCTTATCTCGCAGCTTTCCACACTTATTTATGTTGCATTAAAAATAATAATAATCATACTAGGGTAACATTGAACTGAAAGATGAAGGTTTTACGACCCTTAAAACGGATTTCCCCATAGCACAATTGTGTACAGTGTGTGAGAAAGAGTGTTATAAGCGAGCCGTTCATGAATCTCAGTAGATTTATGAGGTTCAGATGTTGCGCAGGATCACAGCTGCACGGCCAGTTGTGTCTCAGAGCCCAATGCGGTCCTCTGTTCACATACGAACACACTCGCAAAGCTCTCCTCCAGCTGCTTTTCTCCGTTAACTGAACATTATTAATGGCATGGACGCATCTGCGCTCGAAGCGATGAAACGCAGCAGTAGTCGTACTTGACGTCAGTTGTCGGAGCTCCATTTGACAGAAAAAGGCTGTGTTAGTGTGTGGTTAGGTTTTCCAGCTCTGTATAATGTGTGGCTTTAGTGTTTGTTTAGCAGCTGAACATTAAGTTCCTGGCAACATTTCTGTCTTTAGTATGTTAGATAGAATGTTTAGCATTGTGCTTTAAAGTGTGCGAGCACTGGTTTTGGTGTTTTACAAGGGCAGTTTAAAATATATATATATATATATATATATATAATGACATTGTAAATACCTAGTTGTACTCTACTAAGGTGGTTTATGAGGACATGTCTGATGTCCTCGTAATTTAAAATGCTTAAAAATCATATTTAACAGAGGGTTTTTGCATTCACAATTGGCCTCAGGTTTCCTGTTAGGGTTGGCTTAGGAGTAAGGCCACATAATTCAAGTTTTTATCTATATATAACACGTTATACCACATTATTCCACGTATGCGCTTTTGACGGAGTGGTACGCACACGCATGAAAATTGGCACACACATCAAATATGCCAAAACCTACAAAAAAAAGTCTCTTGGAGCAAAATCTCAAACCCAACAGGAGGTCAGATATTTTTTACTTCCTGTGCCGAAAAAGTGCAGTTTTTGCCATTTGCAGTCGTCGTATTTTAACAAACTTTAACTTTTAACAAACGGATTTTATCCAATCAACACCAAAAATTGGAAAAATCATTCATTTAAATTGCAAAAATCTAGCGTTTTCGTCGAAGGGCGTGTCCGTGGTGGCCTCACAAACTTCAATGCTTCACCGCGAAACAAGACGTTGTTCTAACCCAGGCATGCATTGTCTGATCTGATTATGTTTTATTAGAGTCTTGACCTAAAAATGTTTACATGCCCATATCTAGTTACAATCATAGCGCCGCCTGGGTAAAGTCTAGATTGGATATGCAGCCGGCCGGAAGTGCGATATGCACATCAACATATCAGCATTTTTGTTATGATACTGAATATCAATAATTCATATTTTTACGTTACTGTGACGGTTGGGTTTAGGGTTGGGGTGAGGGTAGGTTTTAAATAATAAAATTATTGGGTAATTTAATAGATAACGTGAATAATACTCTGTACAACTATTGTTATTACGTTACTGTGACAGTTGGGTTTAGGGTTGGGGTGGAGGTAGGTGTTAAATAATACAATTTATTGGGTAATTTAATAGATAACGTAAATAA
>CAIGQQ010004261.1:2095321-2107726 GCA_903798035.1 Danio albolineatus
CCTCACCACTTCTGTTTGTTGACAGCTGGAGGGGCGTGGTTAAGTATGTTAGCCCCGCCCAATACCTCAGACAGACCTAATCTCAGATTTCAATTAGATTACAAGAGCGAACATTGTTTTTTTTTTCGTAATGACATGCACAGATGAATTGTTCACCACAAAACTAGCGACGAGAGCTAACTAAATCAATATGGTTAGTTTTGATTTCATGTGTACTTTACTCTTAACCTGCGGCCTATTTTGGAGTAATTTCTGGAAAACGACTTACCCAAATATAAATGTCAGTAGCTCTTGAACCCTGTGTTCACAAGTCTGGTTTTGTTTGAAACTAGACATTGGCTAGTTTGATACCCAAGGGTCAAAATAACTTAAAGTAGTAAAAAAACAGAGTAAAACATGGTAAAATATTGGTGAAACTGAATTGCGATTAGTTTCAATGAAATTCATTAGAGGAAAAATAGATGTGACTATTAGGATAATTGCATGGAAACAGCAGAAAGGTAAAGCTGAATGTCTCACTAGGTTTTGATTCAAATTTCATGATGATACTCCCAAAATTGTAGCTTCTGTAAGCTTTTATTTAAGATAATAACAGTTTAAGGGTAATAAGTGGGCTCTGTGTGCACATGTGGTGATTGGTGCTTCTCTTCTCTTCTCACGAGCAGCAGGTCGCCTTTAAGAATCTGGTGCAGAGGAACCAGGCCAGCGAAGCGTCGTCCCGTTCCAGTCCTCCCGCAGGATCTGTCATTCAGCTTCCCTTTATCATCCTCAACACAGACGTCCGCACCGTCATCGACTGCTCCATCTCTAGCGACAAGTACGAGAATTCACTTAATGTCTCGTTTTATCCATTTATCTGTAGAATTATACTCTGCTAATGTCAGAAAACTCGTCAAATGATTAGTGTTTGTACATGTTTTGTTTTCTTGAATAATATAAAATATGTAAATAATCGAATAAAATAAGCTATAATAGGGCTGGGCGATATTGCAAAAAAAATGAGCGCGATATCAAGTTTCATATCATTCGTTGTCGATAATTATTGAATATTTTTTAACAATATTTAGGAACATTAGGATTGTTTATTTAACCACTTTATTTTAATTTACCAACGTTACTATGGCAAACAGTTTTAATAGTCAAAAACCTTTAAACAAAATATCTGATCTCTTTATAATTAAATAAACAGAAATGTTAAAGAGACTAGAGCTGAAGATCCTTGCCCGAACCCGAAGGAACCTGCCAGGTTCGGGCGGTTTCAGGCTTAATTTCTATCATTTTAGACAGGGTCGGGCTCGGGCTTAGGTTTGAGCGGTAAATGAAGTCATGTGATGCATTTCGGTTAGTGCAAGAAAGTAATCAACTTTTGTTACATTATCAAAACCCATCCTACAACTACAAATGAGACCAAGATGCAATGGCCAATCAGCTTTCTGTTATTGATGTCATCAGGTTGTTTACGAAAGTTCGCTTTGGATGCGCGTGACATGATTTCGGCTGGTGTAGCACACACAATTTTTTGAGACTCGAGCGAACAGTTCAGGCGTTGCTGCCTTTGATTTGAGTTGAATATGAAACAGAGTTGAATTATTACAGATGACCAATAATTCTTGGCTAGAAATTGCAACATTCGGAAAGGAGGAAAGAATTTGTAAAAGTTTGGAAAAACCTGAGGGATAAGTTTGTTAAAACAAAACAAAAAAAGAGGCAAATATGGAGACCCAGTTGGTTTTTGGTCATATTACAGAATATGTTTTTCCGCCGTTCACAGGTTTAATGCTGATGTATATATTACAATTTTAATTTTAAAACAATTTAATCGTTGCAAACTAAAATGAAGTAACAAATAATGTCTTTGATAACTGGAAAAGAATATTTGAACCCATCGGTTTATAATATACTGATGCTAAATTTCCACGCTTTACTGGTGATAATGGTCAGTAATGTTGGACCATTATTGCCTTTTAAGCTTATAAGTAGAGGACAGAAACTAGCCAGACAGTAATGTGTGAATTGTTGAGTGGGCTAAATAAAAAAAATAAAAAAAACTGTATTTCTAGTAAGTGTAACTTTTTTGGGGGCTTTTAATTTTGCCACAATAAAAATATAATTGTAGAGCAGCCCATGTTCCACTGTCATTAATATTTAACCTTAATTTGCAGAACTGTCCGAGATATGAACAAAAGCAAGTGACGCATCAAAAGTTGATTTTATAAAATCTTGAATGGTTATAGAAAACTTTATAATCATTATAATAAATAAGCAAAAATAATAAAAAGTAATAAGTTTAAAAATCTTGAACGATATTAATGATATGACGTAGTTCTGGAAACGTTTTACTTCTCTGTTTATCCGCCTGACTTTACGGTGGGTTTATTTTAAACGACAGGGGGTGGTCAATATCTCAATGGCAAACGCGTCAAGTATAAAAGCCTCGTCTGTTTCGTGAGGTGCACGTGCAGTCAGCGGAGGTGTGCGGTGCCAGGTGAAAGTATAAATCGGCTTTAAGATGTTTGTTTGCTTTCCTGTAGTTCAGTGGTGCGTCTAACCTGTCTTTAGGACTGTTCAATTTGAATACATTTATTTTACCACTAATTTTGTGATTTTGCATTTTCACTTTATGTGTATTTGTGTTTTTGATATTGGTCTAAAATTTAATGCTTAATGGTCTTAAAAAGTCTTTAATTTGACATTATGATATCTGCTGAAGCTCTGTAGTTAACACGAACTCTTTCCTGCAAACAGGTGCGAATACCTCTTCAACTTTGACAACACGTTTGAGATTCACGATGACGTGGAGATCCTGAAGCGGATGGGAATGTCTCTGGGCCTGGAGAACGGCACATGCTCTCCTCAAAACCTCACTCTGGCCAAATCGCTGGTGCCCAAATCTCTCGAAGCTTACGTCATCAGTATGTACCTCATCTTTCTGTAATACACATGTAAAAAAATACACATAAATGATTTGTGTTGGGACAACATGAATCAATCAAGTTAGCTTATTAGTTTTTATGTATTTAAGTAGATTGATCACTGATCCACCCCATTGATTCACTCTGGGCATGCAACAGTCGATGTGGTACGCTTTTTTGGGGCTTCTCCACACCGTAACTCTCCCGGATGTTTTTCTTTGGGTTAACTTTTAAAGGGGTGGTCTAGAGTGTATTTTTAAAGCTTGATTGTGTTTATAAGATGCAAAGTAATGTGTGCTCATGCTTCATTTGTGAAAAATCACGTAATTTTTTCCTATATCTTACTTTAAATATATAAAGCTACTCAGCTAACATGAAAACCACTGTCATATTTCCTAGTTCCTCCAAAAGCCCACCCTCAGGGGGCTCTGATTGGTCAGCTAACATAATGTGCTGACATAAACTTGTTTGTTTTCTTGACGCAAGTGTTTGGTTGTATACTTGTTAACGAAAATAGTTCACAAGACAAAACAGCCTACATTTTTTAAACGATTAAGTTGTCTCCAAAAAAAACGTAAGAATCGTGTTTTCTCGGCTCACTTAAAATAAGTAGTTTGAACAAACAGCAAACATTACATTTTTTGACTGTAGCAGACTCTTTATATATTCATTCTTCTGTGATTTCTCGCGCGTAACAAAATCACCCCTAAATGTTTTGCAGTCCTACAGTAGTTCTTAAAAATAGTTGTAATTATCATGGTTTTTAGATGTAGCGTACTATTGTAGAAGGGCATTGTTTGAGCATTGATATCGCAATGCATCTCTAATAGTCACACCGCAGCATTATATTATTTATTAAATATTAAATATAAAGCTTTTATTAAATATGATTATAATTTTTTATTATTTATATATTGATAAGAATATTTTGTGTGATTGTTTCATTTCTGTACAAATACTGTTCGACTCAACCGACAACTGTGAAGCACTGTTTATTTAACTTGCACTTTTGCTCTGTTGTATTTATATATGCTTGTAATTTCTTATAATTTAAGCAAACTTATATTCGTAACGCAGTAAATATCGCAGAAAAGCAAAATATTGCAATGCCAGATTTTTCCAGATATCGTGCAGCCCTATATTTTAGTATATTATTGTTTCTCCTGCGTCACTTTCATAGTATGTGGACACTAACAAGACAGTGATGTTTCAGCTACGTGCTGAAAATCTGCCAAAAATTTGGTATCAACAACTAAAAATAGTGTCGCAGTAATTTGCTGTTTTTAATAATATAACTGTTAAACGTACTCCATCTCAGTGTTTATATGCTAATTTCAGAAGTCTAAGGCTATTTCCACAATCAACTAGTGTTTAAAAGGTGTTTAAAGAAACAACGTCCCATGAATCGCTGTCAAGTGCATGCCAAAGCAACAGGTGGCGATTTACTCCAAACTATAAAGTCATGTTGGCCAATCAGAAGCCCCAAAAAATAAATAAATTAATAAATAAATAAAATTTGGTTTTAGTGATCAGATACTGCATTTGTTTGTGGACGAACAGCCAAACTGCATTAAAAAGCTGCAGTTTTGAAAACACCCATCTTCGTGTGGAAAGGGCTTTAGTTTTTATTTAGTATTATTAGTAATTATTAGTATTAGTTATTATTAGTATTTATTAGTTAGTATTATTATATAGTTAGTATTTTTTTTGTTTGTTTGCTAAAGAGTTGTGATTGAACTAGCATTCGTACTGTATTCATATACTGAATCAAAATAATTCAATTTTTATGGCCAACGGTTTTCACAGCTCCGGTTGGTACAGCTTTTTTCTTTCCTGTGCAAATCTACTTGCAAGTCTGCATACAATTGTTGCCCTTTGCTTATGGCTCACTGCTTTACACTGTAGCCACAGGTTTCCTTCCTGTTCATATTCACTTATCGAGTTGCCTCTCGACATACAAATGTCAATGCATGAAAACCCACGGTGTGAAAAACTGCGTCAGTCTGTACAATGTCAAAGCAGTCATAACTTTCTCAGAGTCGCCTCCCTTAGGCCTGGGTATAGGACTTAGATGAAGCCCCTACATGTAGATCTGGCAGAGAGCATTTTGCATCCACCTTCTGCTGATTGCTGAACCAGATAAAGACTTTCATGCTAAATAACCGACCTACCCAATACATACCCGACATCCACTCTTTAAATTCATTCACGAACGCAGATCTGTCTTTTCCAGACACTACACATCAGTTTGGTCAGTGAACGTCGTGTTTGTCACTACATTCAATAAATCACATTGCTCTAAAACTCAAAGGCTGTTGGTTCATTGATTGGTTTATCCATGACGTACGTCATGTGGCTAGAACGAACCCAATAAGCTTCACACTTTGTATGGATTATTATACACAGTAATAATATACAGTATACAGTTATATACAGTTATATACAGTAATAATAGCAGACCAATTACCTCAGACAAACACAAAAGCACCCAATTTCTAATTTTCTCCATAAACAGACTTGTATCAGAGCTGCAGCAACTATTTGTCAGTGGTGGTTCCTATGAGAGCGCAGCTGATGGGAGCCCAAACTGAGAAGTGTATTAAAAATTGAGGAAGCAACACATCTCAGGTTTTCAAACTGGTTTTAGACGCGATACGTATGTGAACGGCTCCTAATCCTGTAGGGCAGTGGTCCTCAACTAATGGGCTGTGGACCAGTACCAGCGGACCGGTACCAGATCGCACAAGAAATCATTAATTATTTCTGTTTATATTTATTATCTGAGTTAAATGACCATCTTCTCGGTTACATGTTGGTCAATTGAGCGCCCAAATTGAACCCCCAAGCAGCAAAATGAGTAAGAAATAGACGTCTTTGGAAAGTTTTTTTGCTTAGAGGAAAAGGCCCAGTGAAAGACCCCTGAACTGCCAAGTAATTTATCCACAAGCCATTTGTCAACAATCAGGTTAATCCACCATGGCTGTGCAACAAGATCAACTGCTGGAGATGGCAATGACGGTGGACTATAAGGGGCCATTCGCATATCACGTCTTTCTAGAGTTCACACAAGTTCGTTGTTTCCAATGAACGTGACCCTTCGCGCCTTCCAGACGCACACAGTTGAATGAATTCCACGAGTGCACTGCGAGTCATGTGACAAGAATTTCCGTAGACTAATTATCAAACACTGCAGTGCTTTGTCATTTTCTCTATGAATAAAACTTGTATCAGAGTGACAGCAATGGTTTGTCAGCTTGTCATTCTCTGAGAAAACGGTTGATGGTTCACTAGCAACCTACAACCTACGAAACACCGTAACTTCTCTACGGTGTCTACGGTAAAAGGTCAATCGTTGACTGCTCCGCGGTGATAAAATGGTTGAGGACCACTGCTGTAGGGCATAGGATTACATGCTAATAGAATTCGCTCTAATTAATATTGAAATTTTAATAACGTCCATTTCCTGCTAACATTTGAACGCGTTCTTCAACAGCGTTGATTTGCCATTGTGTTCACAAGCTCAATTGAAATGACTGTGATTGGCTGTGAAGGTCATCAGTTCACCGAACTCACCACTGTTTTTCGAGTGTAACCACAGATACAGGGACACTGGAGTATTTTAAAGCCATGATTCAATCAGCGGATCGCTCGTATGTCATCTTATAGATAATCCAGCTGATCAATGTGACTTTAAAACACTCAAGTGTCTCTGTATCTGTGGTTACACTCAGTAAACATCGAGTTCGGTGAACTGATGACCCTCACGGCCAATCACAGAAATTTCTGTTGGGAACATGAACACAATGGCCAATCAGTGGCTTTTAAGAATGCCATGTGTCCCTCAAATGTTTGCCGGAAATTAACGTTTTTAAAATTTCAGTATTGATTGGTACCAAATTCCAGTATCGTGACGACACTAATATGGCCACCATCTAGAAATGCATTACAGTAATCCAACCTAGAGGTCATGAATGCATAAATGAGTTTTTCCCCATCAGACATCAAAAGCCTGTGTTGTAATTTTAAACATCTTTCAACTGAACGTCTGTCAATGTGTTTTTATAATAGTTTTTTTTGTGTGTGTGTTTGATAGTTAATATCTAAATAATGGTGTGGTTCTTTCCCAACAGATATGGCTAGAAATTCCACCAGAACGCCTCTCAGCCTAACAAGGTAAGTTTGAAAAATGTTTAAATGTGCAGTCTCCCCAAATCCCCTCTTTCATTTGGGTTTAGCCAGTGCTGTAGAGTAACGGGATTACAGTAATTGAGCAGTTTTTTTTTAAGAACTGTACTTTTATTGAGTGGTTTTAAGAAAAATGGCTACTTTTAAGCTTATTTTTAGTGCTGTTCTGTACTTTATCTACATTCAACGTTCAGCCGCTGCTTTATATGTTGATTTATTCTTGATTATGGTGATTGGCTGAGTGGAATAATCAGCCTCATGATTCCAGTACACTAAAATCATGCATAGATTAATCACATCTCACAGACCCATTTCAAGACATAGATGCTTTATAAGAGCACCAAACATGTGTTGAGAAGGCATATAGTCTCAAACTCAATTCCTGGGGGTCCACAGCTCTGCACAGTTTAGCTCCAACCACCTCAAACACACACCTGCTTGATAGTCTCTAGCAGTCTTGAACACCTTGATTATTTGGATCAGCTGTGTTTGTTAGGGTTGGAGCAAAACTGTGCAGAGCTCCAGGAATCGAGTTTGAGACCTATGGTGTACAAGAAAATCTTTACACGTAGCAACTGAGAGACTGTTTAGACCAGGGGTGCCCAAACCTGGTCTTGGAGGGCCGGTGTTCTGCAAAGTTTAGTTCCAATCTCAATCAGACACACCTGGGCTAGCTAATCAAGCCCTTACCAGGCTTTCTAGAAACATCCATGCGTGTTGAGGCAAGTTGGAGCTAAAATCTACAGGACACCGGCCCTACAGGGCCGAGTTTGGACACCCCTGATTTAGATTGATGATGACGATGGAGCATGTCTACTATTTTGACGATAAAACATTTTAATAGATTAACGTTGTTATTCAGGAAATGTTTTGAGGGAAAGGTTCTTCTGGAGGGATTTGAGAGTATCATTGAGCAAATTGAAACAACTTACACTACCTGACAAAAGTCTTGTCGTCGGTATCAGTTGTAAGAGCAACAGATAATAACTTGATTTCTAGTTGATCACTTGGAGAAGTGGCAGAAGGTAGATTTTTCCCATGAATCATCTGTTGATCTGCATCACAATCATCACCAATACTGCAGAAGACCTACTAGAACCAGCATGGACCAAAGATTCTCATAGAAATCAGTCAAGTTTGGTGAAGGAAAGATCATGGTTTGGGGTTATATTCAGTATGGGGGCGTGCGAGAGATCTGCAGAGTGGATGACAACATCAACAGCCTGAGGTATTAAGACATTTGTGCTGCCCATTACATTACAAACCACAGGAGAGGACAGATTCTCCAGCAGGATAGCGCTCCTCCTCATACTTCAGCCTCCACATCAAAGCTCCTGAAAGCAAAGAAGGTCAAGCTGCTCCAGGATTGGCCAGCCCAGTCACCAGACATGAACATTATCGAGCATGTCTGGGGTATGATGATGGAGGAGGCATTGAAGATGAATCCAAAGAGTCTTGATGAACTCTGGGAGTCCTGCAGGAACGCTTTCTTTGCCATTCCAGATGACTTTATTAAGTTATTTGAGTCATTGCTGAGTTTCCACTGCAGCACAACTTTATATTCTATACTGGACATTATTTCTGTGAAGTAACAAGACTTTTGTCTAAGCAAAGTCAGACCTTACTGTCCTCGTTAAAAAATTCAAAATCAAAACATGATCATATTTATTTTTGCTAAAATAAGCGTAATCTAGAGGCCTTAGCCTTTCATATAAGCCACTCTAAATTCAATTCACCTTCATTTCTATAGCGCTTTTACAATGTAGATTGTGTCAAAGCAGCATAACATTAAAGATTCTAGTAAATTGAAACAAGCGCTGGAGGCTGAAGAACACTGGACGTCCATCATGAAGAAGCTGCAAGTGGGAGAAGTTACCGACTGACCCTTTAGGATCAATGCAGAGGCTAGTCTGTCACTGGGGTCTTGAATCAGTCTCATGCTCCCCACTCCTCCATGACCACCACAGCAGCTGCTCAGGATACGGCCTGGTCCAGGATTATAGAAACCTTGGGAATAATAAAAACAGACTAACATAATCGCAGAAGCCGTTCTAGCCGTATAATGTCTTCTGGGGAGTGTTCCCAGCTCCGGTTGCCCTAAATAATGCAGACTAACAATCCTTTAGAGGATTTGGATTCCAAAGCATTTGTGTTTTATGTGTATGCTAATGCAAAGAGATGTCTTTAATCTAGTTAAACTGACAGAGTGTGTCTGCTTCCCGAACTGTGCTAGGAAGGCTGTTCCAGAGTTTAGGTGCCAGATATGAGAAAGATCTACCGTCTACTGTTGATTTTGATATCCTGGGAATAATCAATTGTCCAGAATGAATTAAGCGTAGAGGACGTGATGGACTATAATACACTCAAATACTGGAGCTCCTGGTGTATTACAGCCCATACCAAATGATCAACTAGAATTCAAGTTATTATTTGTTGTTCCTAAAACTTGGATAGACGACTTTTGTCAGGTAGCGTAGATGACTTTTTATCAGTGTTTGCATATTTTCTGTACAATTAATGCTAAAGA
This sequence comes from Danio albolineatus, assembly GCA_903798035.1. Taxonomy (NCBI): domain Eukaryota; kingdom Metazoa; phylum Chordata; class Actinopteri; order Cypriniformes; family Danionidae; genus Danio; species Danio albolineatus. Next base: position 2,104,946 of record CAIGQQ010004261.1, read on the forward strand.
AACAGTTCGGATTGTAATATATATGCTAAATATTTACTGCAAACATTCCCATGACTATAGCCAATGCTGCTGATATGATGCTATGATTTCTCACTGCTCTTTTCAGTTGAACTAATGTCCTCTTCCTCAGCAGCACTGCCCTGTCACACACCTCAGAGTCCCGCGGGCAGACACCCAGCTCCTTCAATGAGGACGAGGACGAGGATGACGAAGACGACGACAGCCCATCGTCCCCAGAGTGATGCTTTCCCGAAACGTGGCGGGGAGGACAACTACACAGGAAAATAAGCTGACACTCCTCTCTGCAGTACACATTTTAACTAGCGTCTCTTCCCTCCTCCCGACCGGCTGCGGGGCGGAGACGGGCACATGAGCTTCTGTGGTGCTTTCAGGCTAGCGAGCCGCGATTCTGAGGGATTCATTAAGGGAAGGTTTAGGAGATCATCGGTTCTACTGCCTCACGGCGTCTCAGTACTTCCTTCATATGCAGAGGACGTTCCGTAATTGTATTTATTTGGGTCATATTTGAGTATGACGGTATCTGCGTAGTCCGGTGGGCTAGTGCCACTTTATTTGGCTTCTCTCCGTGGGGGGCAACCTGTTCACCGATTGGACGGAATTACATAGAAGGAGAAAAAAAAAGTTGTTTTATAGGTTGATTCAGTGTCATTTCGTTGCGTTGTATAGTTTACTCTTGACATTCATCACAGTAGTTGAAGGAGGATAAAACGAGGTCGTCCGTCTGCTGTTCTGGGTTCAAACGGCTTGGAGCGAGTGGCCTCCAGAACGTTGCATGCTGGGAGATGTAGTCTTGTTGCGAGGGATTTTTGTTGGCATTCGAAAAGGAAAAACGGTCCGGATCCACTCAGGTTGGCATTTTAAACCAACTCGGCTCAACAGAACTAATATGAATTTTGAATTTTGGTTTGCAATGTAACTGTATGTATATGTATACATATATAAACATATAATTTTGGTTACCTCTGGTGTGTTTTTTTTTTCTTTTTTCATTAAAAGCCTTAATAATAATAATAATAATAATAATAATAATTAAAGCGTATAAATAATAGGTGTTATTATCTGCTTCTATAAATGGGTAAAATAATAGTTATATGAGCAATATGACACAAGTAGCAGTGCGATATGGCTGTATATTGGCACTGGTTACCCACCAGTGACGATATGCATCCATATCGCGCTACTACTCATATGATTTTGCGTTTATACAACAGTTCGACGGCATAATCATGTAAATAAAAAAGAAATTCAAACACTGAGAGTCTCAAAACCCATTTTGTACATGGTGACATCAGAACAGCAGAAACCATTGCTACTTCATAATAGTCACTTTAGAGCTAGTTTTTGAATGATTCTCTAGCATAATGTCTAGAATGATGACAGAACAGGTGATTTTGGCTCACATTTTAAGATTAAACGACATGAAATGTCATCAGTCTACAGAGATTTCACAGTATTTCTCTGTTGCAATCAGGATATCACAATAATTAACCCCGAAAAAGCCTTGCTGAAATGTCCACCCTGGTTTCATCTTCATCCTCCTGCTAATGTAGATGTTGGACTGAAGTAGCTGATATTCATTTACACTGAAGGGCAGAGGGTTGCTGAAGAACTACTGAGAGATTTCAGCTGCTGTCTGGGCTTTCCCTGCCTCTCTACACCTCACTCTTTTTCATGTGTTCAATACTTTTCCCCTTTGTCATTTCATTTTATTACACAAAACTAATTAGATTTGTTGTCTTTGCAAATATGGATTTTTTTGTTGTTACCAACATCTGGTGAAAAGTTCAAGTCAACAGCACCTTTAGAAATATGTTTTATGAGAAAAATGGTGACGTGTTGAATACTTATTTTCCCCTACTGTAAGTTAGAATAAATGCTATTAAAAAAAGAAAGATTTTATATATATGTATAGATTATATATATATATAGATTATACAGTATATATAATCTTTTTTTCGTACCATATATATATATATATATATATATATATATATATATATATATATATATATAGTATGTGGTATGAAGTTTCCATCCACCAGATTATTCAAATATCTTCATTTTTGTGGCTATAATGAGAAATGTGTCATTGTGAAAACATTATGTACCATAAAGCATAACTGAGCTTCTGAATTGACGTTAATCAAGTACTTGGTGATTTAACTACATTCATTCATTTATTCATTCATTTTCTTTTCGGCTTAGTCCCTTTATTAATCCGGGGTCGCCACAGCGGAATGAACCGCTAACTTATCTAGCATATGTTTTACAGAGCGGATGCCCTTCCAGCTGCAACCCATCACTGGGAAACATCCATACACACTCATTCACACTCGTACAATTTAGCTCACCCAATTCACCTGTACCGCATCTCTTTGGACTTGTGGGTGAAACCGGAGCACCCAGAAAAAAACCCACGCGAACATGGGGAGAACATGCAAACTCCACACAGAAATGCCAACTGGCCCAGCCGAGGCTCGAACCAGCGACCTTCTTGCTGTGAGGCGAACGCGCTACCCACTACGCCACTGTGGCGCCCCAACATGAAAATACCATGTAATTTTTAATGCTGCTATAATGTTCTCAAACAATACCAACATACTTTAATTAATCTTCTGTGGTGATTCAATAGTTGCTGACCTCCCAAAAACAGTTTATTTGCTACTTGTTATAACTACATATTTAAAATGAGCTGAATCAACAAAATGTTACAGGTTTTTATTTTTTTATTTTTTTTATTATTATTACTTAAAAAAAAAA